>SCDY01000596.1:0-69557 GCA_004143825.1 Drosophila micromelanica
AAAGTTATGAAAGTTTGAAATATGGAATCTATGGATCTGAGAACTTTACATGTCCAAATTTGTCTCAATTTTGGCATGATTTTTGACCAAAATTTTGACCTCCTCAAAATCAGCTTAAATGTTGTTTTTTATGCTAATTATGACAAATACAATCGATTAAAAATATAAATTCGCAATTCTAAATTCAAAAAATAATTATTTTCCAATATGCAAAAAACTTAGATGTAGAATCGATGTAGAGACCTAAACATTATCACAATGCCATCACACATGAAGTTTTAACAAAGTTTTTGGATTGAACTAAGGTTGAAACCAACATCTGGCTTACTGCGCAATTATACATTTTTCTTTAATTATTTCGTAGTGGAAATTTTTCAAATTGTTATTTCTTACTTTACTATGAAATGAACTTCAAAATGCGTAGCTTGTAATCATAAATCATTGTCGCATTCAGTTCTATTTTGAAAACGGATTCACAATTTTCTTCAAAAATTTCCCAAGTTAAGGAAAAGTATCCTATCAAATATTTGTAAACGCTGATACGAAATTCAAAATGTGCAGTCGTGATCCAGCCTCTAATCAGTTGATCGATTACAAGAACAAGGAAGCCGGAGCGCCCACAGTATGCACCAGTTCGACCGGAATGCCGATTGGGGTCAAGGATGCCATACAGACGATTGGGCCGCGCGGCCCCGCATTGCTCCAGGACTTTGTCTACCTGGACGAGATCGCGCACTTCGATTCGGAGCGTATACCCGAACGTGTCGCCTATGCCAAGGGCGCCGGAGCATTTGGCTACTTTGAATGCACTCACGACATTACAAAATTCTGTGCGGCTTCCGTTTTTGAGAAGGTCAAGAAACGTACAGCGGTCGCCATGCGCTTCTCGGTGGCGTGCGGGGAGAGCGGCTCGGCGGATACGGTGCGGGAGCAGCGGGGCTTTGCAATTAAATTCTATACGGATGAGGGCATCTGGGATTTGGTCGGCTCGAATATGCCCGTTTTCTACGTGCGCGATCCAATGCTCTTTCCCAGCCTGGTGCACGCCCAGAAGCGTAATCCGCAGACGCACCTCCGAGATCCGGACATGTTCTGGGACTTCATGTCGCTGCGCGCCGAAACCCTGCACGCCCTGCTCATGTACTTCAGTGATCGCGGCACTCCGGACGGATATCGGCACATGCATGGCTATGGGGGGCACACCTATCGCATGGTGAACGGCAGCGGGGAAACATTCTACGTGAAATTCCACATAAAAACCGATCAGGGCATTAAAAATTTGGATGCTCGTCGCTGCGCGGAGCTGGCCGCAAATGATCCGGACTATGCGATCCGTGATTTGTATAATGCCATCAAGAAGGGCAACTATCCCAGCTGGAGCATGTACATCCAGGTGATGCTCAACGAGGAGGCCAGGAAATGTAAATTCAATCCGTTCGATGTGACAAAGGTGTGGTGCCAGAAGGACTATCCCCTGATACCGGTTGGCAAATTTGTCTTGGATCGCAACCCCACCAATTACTTTACGGAAATTGAACAGCTGGCATTTAGCCCCGCCCACATGGTGCCCGGCATTGAACCATCGCCGGATAAAATGCTCCAGGGTCGCCTTTTCGCCTACGGCGACTCGCAGCGCTATCGCCTGGGCACCAACTATATGCAGATACCCGTGAATTGTCCGTATCGCGTGAACGTCAAGAACTTTCAGCGCGATGGCGCCATGACCGTTAATGATAACCAGGATGGTTCCCCCAACTATTTTCCCAATTCGTTTTGCGGTCCCAAGGAAAGTCCCCGGGCACTCGCACTGCAAACCTGTTGTCCGGTCTCGGGTGACGTCTATCGCTATATGAGCGGCGATACGGAGGATAATTTCAGTCAGGTAACCGATTTCTGGACCTACACCCTGGACAACTGTGGCCGCAAGCGTTTGGTGCGCAACATATCGGAGCATCTTTCCGATGCCAGCCAATTTCTGCAGGAGCGCGCCATAAAACTCTTCACAATGGTCCACGCCGACTTTGGACGACTCATGACTGAGGCTTTGAACACGGCCAAAATATCAAAGTTCTAAGAAAATGGATGTACTTATTTTGCCTTTGACTCCTATATGTGATTAGTATATAAAAAAAAACAAATTTTTAGAGTAAACTTTAAATGTGTTTGAGAAAATACAAAATTTAAAATTAAATTTTTATACTCGAATCAAAGAAATTTAATTATAAACAGATTTACAATGTCATATTTAAATTGAAGGTCATAAAGATTAAAGAAAAATGTCTTATTTTCTGGCTTTTCTAATCTCAAGAATTTAAGATATTTTTTTTTGGGGGAATAATTTAGATAAAACCCGCACTTTTAAAATCTAATCTTTATTCGTTGTTCAGTTGCTGATTTTAAGATTATAAAGTATTTTCTTATATTTGCTAATCCTTTCTCTAACGCAACCTATCCCAATTTTTATATATTATTTTATTAAAGTCCATATTACAATACAATTACTATCCTAACCTACCCTATTTTATATATATCTTTCCTATTTGAATTGCATTCATTTGTATTCTATATAGTTGAAAACAAGTCACGTTTTAATCACGATCAAAACCGCACAAACTAAAATTCCTCGATCAGATATTTACCATGTATTTGACTGCCATTGGCATACAAGCTTTTATGGCTAAGAAAAAAAGTCAACAAAACGTGCGATATATAATCACAAATTTCACAGTTAGCCCGCCTTATCAAAGAATGCAAGTATTTGTATTTTGTATTTGTATTATTATTTTTCTTTTACGCATTGCCCTTGAAAGCGTTTTTAGTTGGGCCTCATAGTCGCAATTTCGGTGTTTTGTATCTGGACACTTAACAAAGCTTCAACGATTATTATTTCAATATATTTGGTGTATATTTATTTCGGCGCTACGAGTGAGAATTACTTTTCCGACTAAAATGTGTCATCGAGTTGTTTTGGTTTATGATTAGCTCATAAAATGGCCAAGTGAAAATAAAGATAAGGTCAATATATTGGTAACAATGCAGGTGTCTGATATATCAGCAGGATCATAAAATAAAAAAATAGAAACGCCCTTTCTCAGAGGGGGGCTGTTATGTAACCAGAACTAACTTGTATATTGTTTTATATAAATAGCTTTATGGATGTCATTCGCGGCTTATCGTGCGCTTGTTGGATCGGAAACCGATTATAGCTTTAATATGTAATCAGATAGTATATAGAATATTGATAGACTCTCCAGTTGTATTACAGGTTTCGCTGTTGAATTACCTCAACTAAATTGACCACTTATCGTTATCGTTCATTTACAGTTGCTAAGCATGACTCGCACATGATTGTAAATCGTCGCACTCGATTGGAACGTTCGCTCATTTATTATGAAGCACCCACAAGATCTGATAATTACCGATGGACAACAGCTAATGGAGATTAATAAAGTGGAGCAAATGGAACAGGAGCTAAATGAGCAAGGTGAGTGGCTTAAAAAACTATAACAAAAAAATATAAAATGTATGGCTTTATGTCTATTAGTCATTAATATTTAAACACCACTACAACTAAAACGTCAATTACAATCATTTGAAATCGTAAATCTAAATCTTATCTAAAGTAACAGATTAAATCAATTGCTTGCCATGTGTCCAATTTACTTTTAGTACCCGATTTTTCAAGAAAAATACAATTTATAATTGTATGATAATTTACTCCGAAATTACAATTTATAATTGTATAGCTATTTAATCTAATAAAATTTATTCCAAAATATCGAAAAAAAAATTAAATATATTATTAGAACACACAACATTTTAATATATAATTTTTAATATAAAACTCTGAAATTAAAAAGCAAAAACAATAAACTCTATGTTTATGCCAAGACCAGGGCAACAATTTCACTCAAAACATTGCTTTGCACGTGCCAAAAAAAAAAGAAGTAAAATATGGCTTAAACGTGGTAGGGAAAACATTAAATTGCGCTTTGAAGAACATTTTACGACTAGGTTAGGGGGGAGTTATAAATAGCTGGGCGAGATAGCCTTGATAAACCAGCTTGCGAATGGGGCTTGATAAGCCCGACGAACTAGCCGGCCAATCATTGTAAGTACTTATAATTTGTTTATTGATTAGCAAGCACTTGTTGTTGGCGAGCAGATTAACAAACTGATTAGTCGTGATATAAGCAAATATTTTACGATCCAAGAATTGCAAAAAACAAAAGGAACACAAAATAATGCTCAGCTGAAGTTTTACAAGACACAACAAAATGCTGTCCGCACAGAAAAAAAATATGGTAAAAATAAATCGCAAAAAGCGCGCAAAATAAAACAAAATAAAACGTAAGCGTAATGTTTAACTTAACCCCAAAGGGTTAAATATGCGCAATGGCAAACACAAGCGACTTAAAAAATAAGTATAAAAAAAAAAGAAAAAATAAAACACAAAGTGGAAAATAAAACCTAGCCAGATACCCAGTCGTAGTCGCAGCCGATCTGAAGTGGCCCCGGCTTGAGCGCAAGCTTAAGCTCAAGCACCTAGACATAGCCCAGCATTTAATTGTTGAATATTTATAGCTCGCCGGGCTCGCAGATGTTGACGGAGCCCCAGAGCCCCTACAGTCCCCCCTGACTGGGCCGACTGGGCTGGTTCTGAGTGTCACCTTAGCGCGCTGACATGACGAAAACAATTTCTAGCTGAAACGCACTCGGACTCGCACTTAATTTCATTTTCAAGCCCCGCACCCAAATTGAAATGAATCGGGTATTATGCAAAAAAAGCGTAAAAAATTAACAAGAAAAATACTTAAAAAACCAAAACAAAAACTAAAAGAAAAATAAATGAAGCCCATGTAGTTGTCTCCAGCTAAACTGCACGACCCAAAGCAAATATATTTACAAAGAGTATACCCTACAATTCCATATGTATACACATTTAACTGCCAGACTGTTCTCCGCGCTGATATTATATGGAGGTTATCGGCCAGACGCGAACTCAATTGATTTGTGCATTGGCTTGGTTTTTTGTCTTGTTTTTCCTTTATTTTCTTATTTGCCCTGATTTAATAACATTATATTCTAGGCTATTCTAGTCTCTTCAAGATTTTGTTTTCATTTCTATTATTTTTGCTTTTTTATTGGACTGCGTATAATTATAATTAAAAAATTTAACGGCTATCTAGATAGTATTTCCGTGCTGCTTGCCTATTAAGCAATATATACTCGAAGATATCAACTCGCTCGTTCCTAAGTGACTATTTTTTTTAAACTTTATTATAATTTTTGTTGTTGTAATATCCACTTCGGACACTCATTAATTTTCATAAAGATAATTGAAGCAAGTTGCGTCATATTTCATAAAGTAAACAAATATGCAATTGCTCTTGGGGTCTAGAAAGGGTCTCAGAGGTGCAGATAAGTCTCGCGCAGTTATTTAGTGAGCATATCTCTGGCAGCTGTAGGAAATTTTTAATGTCGAATAAGATTTCAATATATGGATATCATTATAACAATCAAATAAAAAATATATTAATATTTTAATAATTTGTTAGGTTAGGTTTTGTGAAAATAAAAGTACTTTCAAAATAATACATTTCTTCCGAAAATTACGAAGAATAGGAACTGTATTAATTATTAAAGAATTAAAAGAAACAAAAATCATTAAAAGGAAGCAAACCCAAAATGCTTACTTTGAAAAATCATTTGACAAAAGTCAAATGAAGTAACTTTCAAGTATCCTATTCAAATACAACAAAAAAAACAAAACAAAGTGTCTACTCCGAAAAAGTAATTTAGTGCATAAGCGACTTAAAACAATTATGTCAACGCTTTTAGCACCGTTGCGAATCAATTGCCTTGACTCTGAAAAGTTTGTTTCCGCATCGTTTAGCCTAGTCTTATCTTATTAAGTAGAGTTGACTGTCAACTTTTTCTGATTTTTGTATTTCGAATCAGGTAGTTGTTAGTTTCTACTGATTGGTCAAAGCCATTTCCACTGTTCCGTGTAACTAACGTTTCCAGCGAACGATCTTTATATGAAGATATAAAAATGTATCTCTAAGATACAGATACAATATAGGGTAGGTATACAGATGCACACAAAGCACTCAACAATGTGGACACATTTCACTTAAAGTTGTCTCCGCTTAATGAAGTGTAAATAGTAAATTGCAGTCAAACATTATGAATATCATCAGCGATATTCATCGTCATCATTATGATAATCATTATTGTCATAACAGTCAACTGTCATGGACAAGAACAACAACAACAATCATTACATTTGCTTAATGATAATGTTGTTCATGACGCTGATGACGAACAACACATGCAAATCACATGGGTATCCTACGGATACACACAAACACACACACACACACACACACACACACACACACTCACACACACACACACACACACACACACACACACACGAGTTAGTGCACAAAAATAAACGCAGCTCGTTTGCTTTGTATGGTTAATATAAATGTGTATGCAAATAAAATAATAATTTTCGCACAAAAAATTCACTTAACGAACTACTGAAAATGATGAGTGATAGTGCTGAGTGGGGCCGTGCGGCGAGCGGGACTACGGGGGGTTGGAGGGAGGCGGTACCCTCTGGGAAGTGTCTTTTGACTTGGCTAATTTTCATATTTCGCTGGAAATTGACAGGCAGTCAAATGTGCACATATTGCGCAGGCCGGGAAAATGCGACAGCCAACACACACAACAATATCATGAACATGACATGCATTTTATTATACCCTGTAGTGTGGACAAATGGGTATGACAAGCTTTACGTTAGTCAGTATCTCAGTTATGTATCTTTACCTCTTATTGTGCACATATTCTTATTTCTCATTTTAATCTCATGTACAGGGTATCTTTCTGTCGATCATTTTAACTTTTCTGCATGCAATCTTAATTTTTTTTTACATATCATGCTTGTATTTTAATATCCAATACATTTTAAATTTATAAAAGAAAATAAACAGAGCAATTAAACAATGTATTTGTTAAATGTCACTTTTTGCCACTAGCGCGTACTTCCATCTACAGTAATATAGTGTTGTTCCAGTATTCTATAGATTTTTCCGTGTTTTCTATTGTACAAACGTGTGTTTCTTTCCATTACAGGGTATCTGCCAGTTGAGCATCCTTTATTTATTTTATTCTACTCAGTAATTTATTGCTCTTGCACTTCTTCAGTTGTTGGTTTTCATTATTATCACCATTACACACCACATCAACACACACACACCCATGTAGGAAACGCCGGGTGTATCTCTGGGCTACCATTCGGGCGACAATTGTACAGTTGTCACAGCTTGGCGACGATCCTCCCCGAGCGTTGGATGATTCATTTGCCTCTGTGTGTTCGATTTCAAACCAAAACATATGCGTCATATACTCGCTCAGTAACAAGCATGCGAGATAGGGTATACATATGCATGTGTATTATGTATTTCCATATTTATGTGCTCATATTTTGTAATTGCATTTATTGCAATCTCAGTCCCATATGACAGTTGCAAATGCCGCTGCTCCGATTGCATTGCTCAGAACGGACTCATGCGGACTCATTAATATATATATGTGTATATATATTAATATATATGGTGAAACTTTTTTCTGCAGTTACTTTAAACCAGTGTTTTGATAATAGACTTAAACTTTTGAGTGAAAGGTCAAACTGGTCAACTTGGTAAAAGCTCGAACAAAAAAATAATTGTTACTTCATATGATGAGATCACGGATTTTCATATTTTATTCAAGGATAATAAATGAAACCCTTAAAAAATATATTTTGGATTAAATTTGTTTATCTGAATATATGCAAGTTTTTAGGCATGCGAATGAATTTAATGAAACTCCCTTAGACGGTATTATTCAAATATAATTCTTTAAAACTATGTAGTTTAACTATACAAAATAAAAAAAATAACTTTTTCAAATTGTTATGAATTCTTTAAATTATTCGTGTTTCTTTACAACGTGCGTGTATTTAAACTAAACCGACTACGAAAAGAATATCTAATTAAAGCACAATCGTTATCTGAGAGTAATGTAATTTTATATTTATTTAAATTAACAATTTTCGGGCAAAAACAAATATAGCAAAAGAGTAAAATAAATAGAACAGAATATCTCAAGGAAATTCCGGCCTAAAGTAAGATACGAATTGAATAAAGCTTCTAACGGAAATTGAGATATGAACATACGATGTACACACATTCATAAATATATATTTATGCTAAAGCTATCAATAGATTACTATATCTTTTTGTAGCCTTGTGAAATACTTTATTAATTTTCAAAGATATTAAACTACACATATACCCGGGAGTTATATATATTTGAATTGAATTGCTTACAATCCACTTTGATAGCATATCATGTAAGGGGCTCTCAGAGAGAACCTGCCCAGGTTCGAGTGATTGATAAGCGCCAAGTTTAATTGGCAATTTGGCTAAGCGGTTGCGACGTCACAAGTTCAACCTTTACCCCCTTCAGCTGCCCACTGTCCGCTTGCCGCTTTGATGATGACGTCGCATTCAAAATAAAATCAAAGTACAACGACAAACATTCCATCGCCGCCAACGCCGGTTGGTTTCGTCACAGAAATTCCGGCGTATTCAGCCGCACCGGTTAAAGTACGAGAAACGGCAACGCTGACGCTGACGTCGCTTTGGCTTCGGTTCTGGGCTGTAGCTCTGGCCGGCGATGATTGTGCATGAGTAAATAGCATGGGTGTTGTGGCATGGGTGTTGAATGACAATCGCAGAAGCACACACACTCACACACACACACAATTATATTCAATTGAATCACGAGTATCAATCAACGCCCGTCAAGCTCAGCTCCGAAAAGCAGCTAAATAAAAACAATGCTGTAGCCGAAATTAGCTCGACTAGCAAATACCCTAAAACTAAGCCAAAATGCATGATATTAGATTAATGTTGAAAAATTTGGCTAATTGTTATACCAAAATACATTTTTTATACCAATTCCTTACCACTATTAATAAACTTTATATAAAAAAATTTATTAATAACTAGCCTGAATAGGTGTGAAACAGGGATTATAAATTCTTCTGGCTTCACTTGTCCCTGTATATATGTAACCTAATGCGTGCATGCTTTTATTATACCCATCTTTATCCCACTTTTACTGGGTATACCGATTGAGGTATTGCACTCGTGAATCTGAGCCGGACGGCAAATAAATTCCTGCGACTCTTGACAAAAGTAAAATAAAATAGAGAAGAACAACTTGGCAAAGCTGAGGCTTTCAATGAAAGCGGATCATTAATCTATATGCGAGCTGTTGTATGACTGCCAGACACAGTTGTGCCCATCCCAGCCTGTAGCTGTTTCTCATCTAGAATTTTCATTTCTTTTTTGTTTTATATGAATATGTACATCTGTATGTATATATATATTTGTGGCCCGTGACTGATAACCGAGCGCCTTTGACAGCTCAACTTTGCTGACTACTTGTGTCATATCAACAAGCAGACCGACCTATAATATATACATACAAAAATATATGTATATATATGTATGATATAAATGTGTATACTTGTAGTCACTAGCTTGCCACCAGTTGCTACTGAGCTCCGGGATTCAGATACTGATAAGCGGGGCACTCGACGCTGTCGCCGCGCTTGGCGATGTGATTGTTTGCCAAGCTGAAAGTGAGCTGATCAACAAATATTGAGGCCTATATGAGAGTGGTTCTATACAAAAAGAAGAGTACAGCTGTTAGCGTGTTCGCACATTATATACCCTGACAACAATCCGTTAAATCTATGGTATCGATGTAAAAAATCTGTAAATCGGCTTTTAAAAAAATGACCATGACTAGTTCTTAACATAGTTATAAAATTTAAAAAAAAACACGTAATAATATTTTTTATTTCACATTTTCATATACCAAATACAGGCTAATACAAATTTCTTAATAAACTCATTTAGCTAAAAGTTAGGGTATCTCTCTCTCTCTCTCTCCCTCCCACTCTCTCTATCTTTATTGTTTTCCAATATAAGCTATTGGCTTAATGCTCCGTTTGAGGGCTTGTACACGACTTTATGATTTACACAGATCAGAAAACAAGTGTAGGGTATGTGAGAAAATGTAAGTCCGCTTATCAAGATGATTTAAGTTTTGTTTTTTAAATACTTTAAGTGCGAAGTGTATTAAAGCCATATATATTTGCAAAGACAATAAAGGAGGCTCGACTGGAGCCTTAAATTCCAAACTAATTTCCTGACTGATTTTGGTGTGAACATACAAATTTTTAAATTTAACATTGTATTTTATATATTAACATATAATTGTAAAATAAAATTACTTATTTAGAGCTTTGTAAAAAACAATGTAATTTTAAATTTGCAATAAATAAGTTTTCATTCCAAATAACCCGTTCTATTGTAAATTCCAAGAATAATACTTTTTATATAGAAAAAATAATGTAATGTAATAATAAAATAAATTGTAATCTTTTTGTTTAAAAAGTTATACAGTACTTATTTAGCTCTGAATTTATTTTAAAAGAAAGATAATCATTCCTTGAATTAGTAATTCCTAAAGAAATCAAGTTCCTGAAAGTAGAACACATCCAAAGCCTTTTTCGCTAAAAAGCGTAGGTAAATCTTAAGTACAGTCGCAATAGTCAAGCTGCAAATCTAAGGCACTCAAAAAAAAAATAAATAAATAAAAGTAAAAATAAAAAAATATATAAAACAAAAAACGAGCCTTTAAAGATTATATGCTGTTTATGTTGTTGTTTATGTGCGACACTCTATATGTACATATGTATAACAGCCATTAAACAATTAGAGCTGTTTATATACACAAATATGAATACACGTATGAATAAACGAGCACTAGCAGATTGATAACAGTATAGCCAGAAGCAGAGCACACAAAACTGCGCATGCCCCATTTCTGGAATCGGAGAATGGGAGGCACGAGACATGGAACGAGCCGAACCGATCCCAGCCGAGCTGTAATCGGCGTAAATTGTTAACAATTTCGCTAAGGCAACTGCACAACAGCAATAATAATAATAACAACAACATGCATAGTAATAATATTTAATAAAATTTATGCGTTTGCTGTGGGGCTCGCACGGCCGAACGGCGACGATCGGATCGGCCCCGGCACCGGCAACAGAAATGCCGCTCTACGTTGACGTTGACAGCGACTGCGACGGCGACGGCGACGTTAGCAGCGACGTGGCAGCGACTGCTTGTTGAGTCGCCGCCCGACGTTGACTTCTATATCTACAACAAATAATATTAAGACAGTTAGTACGTGCTGAGAACATTATTTGAGGTTTAGTCAGTGTTTCGCACTGGGCGGTTATAATACATAGAGCACCGTGAGGCAACCGGTGGTAAACCGTGAAGAAAGCGCCGGTGGGAGATCGAAGCTAACTCACAAAAATATATACACACCATATCACTCTATACAAGAAAATGAGTTAGAAATTACAATTAATAGAGATTAGCATATATTTATATATAGCAAAAGGTGTACACAAAGGACTGTGATAAGCATATAGAATAGAATAGAATTCAATTGAAAAGCAGAAAAAGAAAATTCAATTGATTTGCATTATTTATTTACGTGGTTCAATTCGTTAACCCAACCACCTATATTCAAAGATATATGTATACCCATATATATGTATATCGTTAAAAAACATTTGCCGCCGTCTTTTGAGTGTCGTCTAAGCTATTTTCAATTTTAATTTGTGCAAATATTGAACTTAACTTAAGTGTGTGAGAGTATCTGTGTTTGTGTGTGTGTATAAATACAAAAACAACAAAAAATACAACAAAATACGCGCCCAGAGCAATTTGTGAAAAAATAAATTTGCACCGAGTGTGAAGGATTTTCAAATATTTGTTCATCGTCGCGTCTTTTAATCTCTACGACGAAACTCAATTCAGTGAATAATATTAACTAATCCAATGTACGCCTCAATGCTGCCCAGTTTATTAAATATGAAAACCGAAAATTTAACAAATTCGGGCTACGACGATGCCTTCCTATTGGAGGAAAATATTTTACAAATGATGGGTGAGTTTAGCTGGAAATGTAATCCAAAATGAAGGATATACGAGAAAAAACATACGTAATCGAGCATTGAGAAATTGAGCAATATCGAGTTAGCCATATAACCATTATTGAACATTTATTGTGCAAAGTCAAGTTGCCGATATAGCTTATCGTGATATATATCTCAGATTTTATATCTACACACATGTGTTGGGCCAATAGACTTCATGGTTAACTTGTGTGAGCTTATCTACGTATGCACTGAGAGAAAACTGGTTACTTTAGCTAGTTAAGTCTTTTACTTATACTGATTATTTAATATTTGTATAGACTGAATTGTTTTCCAAAAAAAAAATCGAATAAAATCTGTACCTATATTCAATGAAAGAATCTCTTATTTATTTTTACATTTGTACATTATTTTATAGCATACTTTTGGTATGTAGAATTTGAAGTAGTTACCAAAGTGCAGTCGCACTCTAATTATCTTAGTCAAAAACATATATTTTAATACGAAATAACAGGTGTTATCAATTTCCTAAAGATTAAACACAATTTCAAAAGGTTTTCAGAGAACTCCTTAATTCAATGAAAAACGAAAGCAATATTTTTCTTCAAGGAAAACTGATTTTCGATTGATCGTTTCTATAATTATAACGCTCGAATTTTGTTAAAGAATTGAGTTTGCTTAAAACAAACCAATTATTCATATAAAAAATGTTTTATTTGATTATTCATTTTGGTGGCAGCTATGATATATTACTACAACAAATAGTTTTATAGAAATACATTTATAACTAAACAATATTTATTTATTTGGTAATACTCATCAATAACAAATTGTATGGTGTGAGAGATGTTGCCTTTTTCACTTTTCGTGATTTCATAAAAAGTGTTTAAGTATATAAATATATAGAGCATTCAAACTTCATTGTACCATTAATAACTTCCATCATCTATCATTAATTTCTTGTTTTTATTTTTTTTGGCAATTTGCTTGCGCACATTCGCTTCATTCTGATAAGATACATTTTAATAACGCGTGTTTTGACAAAAATCCAAAAATAACTAATGTATTTGCTTCTAAAGCACAATATCACGCGATTAATAAACAATGCATATTTGCTGTTATATAAAACAACTGATGTATGTTAAAAATACCTATGCAAAATGCTACATTTGATGCTCGTATTATTTGTATATTTTGTTTGCCATGCAAGTTTTATCAGATTTGTTTTTAGCTTAGCCCCCATACGATTAGGTGAGCTTTATTGCAGTGCTTATCAAAGATAAGAACATTGCATTTACATAAAACCTCTTCTGTAGTGATTAGATTTTATTCCCAGCACTCATAAAAAGCGAAAGCGAACAACAAAAATTATTATTCTTCGTTGTTGGGGGTTTGTTTTTATCAGCTGTACAGTTAGGATTTGCTAGTTAAAGTAAAAGCGGGATATTCGGTTTTTTATATTTAAATATTTCATCTAAACAACTATTAACTAATCTTTCATGTAATTATATTTTTATAAAAATAAAAAAAATACGTTTATAGTTATTTAGACGATTTAAAAATGTTTTTAATATTTAACTAGAAAATATTTTTGAGTATCTCAACTTTTAGAGGCTAGAGTATATAAAAGTTAGTTTATCATTTATGGCTTAATTATTTTGTTTTGATTGGCATTTTACACATGAATGCTTTAATTAATTATAAATTGCAACAATAACCAGAACGAATACGTCAAATTATTGATAGCACTTCCCGCGCCTTTCCCCCCTCTGCTCCAAGGTGTTCTGATGAGTACCGTATACTCGTTTGTAATCAAAACGATTCCCGCCCAACAACTATTTCACCTACACGTGTTGTTTGTACTCGTATTCGTAGTTAATTTCTTGTAATTATTCAGCTACCTAATAAAATAATCAATAGCTTGGTTGTTTGCAGTGATCCAACCGGAAATACTAGACACACACACACTTACACACATATATAAATATACACACGCACACACCGCACTAAAATGGCGCATTTGAGTAGTTAAAGGAGGGGTACTTGAACTTAAGACACACTCAGAATACTAGCGTAATTAGTTATTGATAACAATTGCCAAAAGGAAATTTAAAAATCCCAAAACCACGCACTTTGGAGAGGCTCCAAAATTAAAACTGATAACGCAAAAAAAAAAAACAATGCCAGGAGCAATAACAAGTTGTAGCTAACGTTTTAATCACAAATGATCACAGCGATAAACTGCTCTGTGAAATACATAGCGAGAAACTATTTAGAGAGATTCAAAATTTATAAATATATAAGTATATATAAGAGAGCCGGCGAATCTATTATAATAATTGTATCTTTTTTAAATAATATTTTTCTCTCAGTGTGCCACATCAACTTGAAGTTATACAAATGTTTCTTATTTAGACTATCATAAAAATGTTAAAAATACTATCGGTAGCAAAATTTTGAACTTTGCACATAATCTTTTTGACTGCAAATCTATTTTTGGGGTAGGTCCAGCCAAACATTTCCACCTCAAAAGGTTGTGCGCTTATCACGCTGAGAATTTGGTTCAGATTGTTTAGACAATCATCGTGACTTGCCAATTATAATGAAAGCGATCTTAAATAAACTTAAATAAACAAGACTCAAAAGGTGTTGGCAGTAAAAAGATGAGAGATACCATATCGTCTAGCTATGGAGGCTGGGCTTAATGGAAAAGCTTATTAGTTAATACGAGTCAAGTTCTAAATGTCGCCGTCATTGACAGCGCACAGTTCAAGGCAAAGACGGAATTTAATTGCACAGCCTCTATTTGGAGATACAAATGTATCTGAAACACGTTAGCGCCCAATTAAAAAATAGTCAAGACACTAAGACTGTAGCAAACATAGTTAATGAAAATTACACTTGACGAGATATATTTTTAGTTTTTTTTTTAGCAGGTTTTACTTACGAGGCGCCAGGTCTTTTGATAGCTGGACAGAGACAGAGATACAGATACAGAATACAGATACAACCGACAATAGCCTGCTTACATATCGTTATGCAAGCTATTAACAACAGCAGCAAATTCTATATGATTGGCCAGTTTACTTTGTAGCCGCTTTGACTTTTTGTTAATAACAATTTAATTGAGACGTTTTTAGCATATTAATTATAGACAATATGCGCGTAATTATTACATATAAAGATAATGATAATTTCAATATAAAAAGTTAATTCTTATATTTAATTGGTTCAAGTCCGTTGAAAATAATCCTAAAACAAGTTGCAAAAACAGATGAAATGTATATATTTCATATATGTACATTTAACAAGTAAGAACGTTGCAGTCGGGCGTTACCGACTGTGTTATACTCGTTCACATTCTTAATTATTATTATAATTTTGAAAAATTTCGGTATATTGTAATTTGGGTGGGGGTGGGTGATAGGGGGGGTGGAGGTTGGGGTGTGAGTGGGGATGGGGGTTCGTCGCCGAAATTTTGTGCCGATCTTTAAAGGCGATGGCCAGTTAAATTTGGTAACTCTAGCTTGAAAACTGTGGGAGATATTGGCATTTGCGGCGGGGTGGGGGCGCTGGGGGGCGTTATAGTGGGCGTAACCGGGATATCAAGGTCTCAATCTTTAGGGGAGGTCACCAGCTATCTACATACCAAGTTTGGTGGCTCTAGCTTTAAAATTTATCGATTTGCGATTTTAGGTGTTATCCGTTTGCCACGCCCCCAGTGGGCGCATCCCAAAATCCTTTACACTTTATCTTTATATCCAAAATTTCAAGTCTCTAGCTTCAATAGCGGCGAAAATAATTGCGTTTATACGGACAGACGGACAGACGGACGGACGGACAGCAAGACGGAGACAGCAAGACGGACATTGCACACTTCGTGAACGAGTATAAAAACCCATAAAACAAATGCATTATCGTGTTTGCTTTTCGCCACCACTCGCTAAACGATCCAATATTTGATTGACCTATAACAATAAGTGCAAGGGAATTTCCTCCCTTAACCACAGTTACTTATCTATTTGGCTCTATTTCACAAGACGATCGGTTAAACCCTTTCACGTCCGCTGATGATGTGATTTAAATATATATATTTACCCATCTGCTGCATCTTTAATCGTCCGATCGTCATGGGTTCTCCAGCAAATATCAACATTGACAAAAATTTCTAATATTTAGCACAAATAAACAAACCAATGGGCTTTTTGTTTTATTGCATTGCATCTAAGATAATATTCAAATAAATGATATGACACAAAGAGGTGACAATGACGCGATTGTACCTTTCGGAATATACACCGGTATATATGTATGTACATATGTCTTTGCACTTGCAATTGGTTTTTACGGTATATGTAAGTTGTTTTAACACCAAACACTATGATTTAGTAAGATAGTTCGGTTTGGAATTCTCCCTTTAGGGTGACATCCTCATCAGCATCTTTTTATAGATAGACTACTCAGTGCAGGTCTATTAGTTGACGGTCGCCTCATATTTAAACAGCTTGAATAACATCATCAGCTTTGTGAACTAAGTGACATTATAAATACCAATTTTAAATCGTAGTAAACTTTTCTCCACAATCATTATTAATTGTATATATACTTTTTAATTTAATCCAAAAATATTGCTAAAATTTTTTTTATCTTCTGTATAAACGTCACAAATATGTGTCTGATAGATTATTTTGTGTCTCATAAATGTAATGCAAAATACGTTTAATTTTCTTAATTTTGTATTCTACAGATACTTTTGCTTCTTGCAGATACTTGTGTATTTCACAGTTATTATTCAATTTTTATTGGTATTTTTTTTTTGCTTTCTGTAGATTAATTTACAAAAACTGTACATGTGGTTATTCTTTTAACAAAGCCGTATTAAAAATTCCAAACCGTTAAGGTTTTTCAAAGCCCGAGCTTATATATTTGTTTGTCTCATTATTTTACATACGTGCTATAGGACTTTTAAAAGATTTTAGTAAATCTTTAGAATACTTTGTAATTTATTGAAACTTGTTTTTATTTTTATGGCGAAACTTGTGGCTCTAATGAGTCTTAAATAATTTTATCAGCCATATAATTCATAAGTATCTGTGTCTAACTTTTTAGATGCAGCATACTCTGTCAATTAGCTTGCTGACCTATGTAAGACCCGACTGCAAAGCTATTACAAAATTTCGTAATAAAAAAAAAGCTTAATATATATGTTCTAAGTAATTGACTAATAGAATGTGCCTTATTTTCTTGTATTTAAAAAAAATAATACTCAAAAGCTGTTTGCCCGGAAAATAACAGAAAGCTAAACGAATCGTATTATTAGATAGTTGGTAATTAAAAAACATTTGCAGTTCATAAAGGTGGATTTCAATATTTGCACCGAGAGTTGCCAGATCGTTGCAATAGTTCTCCCTATCATGTACAGGCGACGTGGGCGTTGATAATACTTGTTGGGTCATGACTAGTCTGCACCTTGCAATTGGAAACGTTATTCCTGTGTGCTTTGTTCGGCAGACCCAATGAATTTGATCTTTGGCACGCAACACCCATCGAATTGAACAAAAGCAGCGTATTTTATTTTTTGTTTTATTTCATTTTTGATATCGCTTGTCGTTGACTCATTTTTTAGTTTTTTATAATCGCGATTGTCAATTGCCCGCCACATGCAAGCTACGGTTCGTGCCCATTGCGTCCATGTGCAATTTCGATGTGCCCCAATATTTTCATTTGATTCGATTTTGAATCGGGCATTTTGCCTTGCACTCGCACTCGCGATGCTCTGTTCGGTCTGCAGTTATCAGCGATGTCATTAGGCACGTTATTGAAATGTAGTCGCTGTTGTGGCGATAACAGCTTCAATTAGTTGGCTGGGGGTTATGCGGGGTTACGAGGGGTTAAGAAACGGGCAGATTGCAGGCTATGAAATTACATAGCTAATGTGAGTTGTTTTCATTGCTATAGCTGCTGTTGTTGTTGTTATGGATGAAATAAAACAAAAGCTTTGGAAACAAATAAGCAAAAGTTGAAACTGATTTTGAAATGGTTTTTTCTTATTATACACATCAGTGACAGTTGTATATAATTATATGAGTAATATATACCTATCGTATATGTATTGTTTTCATTTTTAAATTGTTTCGCAGTTTTTTATACGTACCTGCACTTGGCTGCAGTAATCTAATTTATACAGAATTATTACAAAGTCACAATCGGTTTTAGAATGCTGTAATAATTGGGACTGTAAAAAAGAAATTTGAAAAAAAGAGAAATAAAAGATTTATAAATTTAGCATTTCCGCGTCGAGCTCTTTTTTTCTACTATAAGAACTCTGTATTAAAATCGTTTCTTAACAATAATTAAAGTTTTATGCATCCGTTAGCCCTTAATAACGTCATATTTGCCTCTTAATTATAGTATTGATAATTTGTCTCATTAAGTACTTGTACTTGTTTTATGGATTGGCAAATGGCTGTTATTGCTCTCTCTGAAGTAATTATATTCTTCGATGTATGTTAATTTATTACGTTGATAGAGGTCTCATTAAATTAACAAATTTTAGAATTTTTCCATTCGTTCGCTACATTCAATTATATACACCAAACATGAATTAAACAAAGAAAAACTTATTTTAAATAAAAAATCGATAAAACAAAACAGATAATATATCTTATAATGGAATTCGTGAACAATTATAAATTTTAATCGAATTTTATTAAATTCGCAAGGAATTAATCTTACTTACCATAGTTTCCGATCAGTTTTTGTATTTTATATAGCTGCAATCCATGATATTCAATCAAATTTGAACTTCTCATTGATAGAAATATATTTCTCAAAATCTATTTTGTATATGGGCAACCTTTTTGACAAGCCTTCCATTATACATTTTTCTTGTGGATTACACGACTTGTAGCGTATCATGGTATATATGTATATCACTCATGCAAATAAATAAATAATATTATATATAGTGAATTATTATCAGTTAACATTGATATCTGAGTTATGTAAATAATTATCGCTACCGGATGTTTAATGTTGGGCCATAAATGACATTGAGCTCATGCTCAAGTACACATACAACATGCAAATATACATATATATATTTTTATATATATACAAAAGCATATCAATTATATATACATTCTCGCCATTCACAAAATAATTGATTGGTAATTATGTTGTGACCAATAATGACAGTGGGGAGAATATTTATTAAACAAATAATACGGGTAGCATTCATTCCCATGCTATATTTATACGTATTAACATTTTCATATATTTCTCTATTTTAGAATCTTAAATATTATGTTCAAAATTATATTTAGGAAAAAAACCGAATAACAAATTATCTAAAAATAAAATGAAAATTGCGTAGTTCGTGCAAAGTTTGCTTTCAGGCAGACGCAGAAACAAACACACAAAATCATATAGTGTTCATCCTTCGAGAAACCAAACAAATCTCTCGATCTGTATATAGACATGTGCCACATACTACTATATTATAACATTTTGATATAGGTGCATCTGTTACGCACTGCATTTATATAATGCATTGGACAGACTTTTGAAATATAAGTTTCTTTTCTTTAGTATTTTCAATATTCTTATATCAATTAAATAATCGAATAAATCAACACCTTTCACTTTTATGTAAAATACTTGTGCTTTTCATTTTCTTGGCTAATAATTTTTGGCACAAAAATAAACACGCCAATAAAAAAATCAAGTTCAATTGTGGCAGCTAATAATGATCAAATTGAAAATACCCTAGATAAATTCATAAATTCTGAGTATAAGTAATAAATAAAATAAAATTCTATTATGCACTCCCCAATAAAATCAACATACCCGTTAGAAATAAATATAATGAACCTAAATAAACCCAAAATAGTCCAACAACAAAAAAACGAAAGCAAAACGCACACGCGTCTAGAATTTAAACTATACGTACTATCTATATTTAGTTGTCTCTTTAGCGTTTTCGGGGGCTCGACCCGCACGCAGAATAAATGAATAAAATGAAAACAGACTGGAGCTCTTTATAATAATAAATACATCCGTTATACAGAAAACTATTTATAGCACAACGCGAGCGCTGAACAAACAACGAAATTCCCATATCACTTGTTCCGCTTATCAGCTTCTTTTCTTTTATGGATTGGCAATAAAATATCCGCGAAAAATGCAAAACAAACAAATAAAATTAGAAAAGAAAGAAATTGCTAATCCAAAATTCGCCGCGAAGGGGTGAACATTTTTAATCTCAGATTACGCATAGATTAGGCAGCAACAACGAGCTGAGGAGAAGACAGCAACAACAAACAACAACAGCAACAAGTTCTCACTTTACAAAACTAACGGTGACGCGGCATATCAACAAAACAAAATTGAACTCTAACGATGACGCTGCACAAATTTACGCGCCCCACTGATTCGCTAGCGAGAGTCAACAACAGCGAGTTGGCAACTCTCGCAGAGAGCGACAAACACACCGCACGAACGAGTTTATGGCACAGCCAAAGTAATTTATAGCAACATAATGTGAAAAAAAACCAAAAATTGCCTTTTTTCTTTTGGATAATTAAGCACACTAAGAATAAAGTAAAATTGGTTTCTTTATAAAAACAATTAGAATTATCGAAAGGAGTCGACTAGAAGATACCCTGAAAGTAATGAAACCCTGTATATCTCGGATATGGTTGTATTCTTGATTGATACAACTTCTAAGACTCGGAACAATCTAATCTAAAATTTAAAATAAGATTAAAGAAAGTTTATTCAACCGAATTCGTTGTAATTTGACGAAAAACTATGAAAATATTGGTTCATTCATTTGATCCATTTTTTGTGGACTTCCTAAGGATTCTATTCGTGTGGTATTTCAGATGAAATCTGTATTAGAAATCTTGCACGTGGACGACCCAAATGTGTTGCCTTACAAGTATGCAATAACATTTTGCACGTTTTAAAATAATTTTTACCGATTTTCTGATGAATCTGTTTGCCTAGTAATTCAGCTAAGATTGATAAGGAAAATCTTGCAATTATCTTTTTAAAAATTTCCTGAAAGTAATAAAAACGAATTTGTGTACTTTTAAATTTATCTTAAAACCGTAGTTTTGTAAATAGATTTTATTTATTATCGTAGAGACATTTATTTATTTATTTATTTATTTTATTTATTTATTTCTTAAAGATTTCCCTAAAATACCTGTTATATATCTTTGCACAAAACCAATATACCCTTTTTATTTGTGTTAAATGGGTGCAGGGAATACAAATAAAGCAAAATGGGCTCTGAATAAAAACAAAGATAAAATACGATTTTGTTGTTAACTTTTAATTTTCTTGCACTTCTCATCAGAATACTAACTTTAAAACTGAAGTAGTTGAGTATTTCTAGTGCAATCCTTAACATATTTTTATATTCGGCAATTAGCGGTTGTAAATGGGTGGGCTAGCTCTGGTTAGGCGTGAAAAGGGTGTTAATTACAGGTGTCTGTCGAATGCAATTAATGTCTGCGAATTATTTGAGCTAATGTGTGTATTTTAGTAATTATCAAATGTAAATTAGATAAAACAGTGCTAATAAACGCAGCAAACATACGCTGTAACTTTCTTGAAAGTGCATTATAGTGCTGCATCTAAATTAATTGCAGCTATTTTTTACAAAATTAGAAATTATTTTTATTTCACGACATATTTATTGAATTGTTTTATTATATTATTTTTTATTTTAAGATATATTTTATATATATTTAACTTATTTATAAATTATTGTTTGTTCACATAATATTCATACATAATATTCCACAGTCCCCAATGCATACATTAAAAGAGTAGGCGACTTGGTTATTGCTTTTTTTCTCTGGCAGCTTTTCTTTGTGTTATTCTGGTTCTGTTTCTCTGTGTCTATCTCTCGCCTTCACAAAAACACACACACACACACACACACACACACAAATGCTCAATTTAAAGCCGGCTTTTTTTGTATTTATTTATTTGTTTATGTGCTGTGGCTTCTCGTTTGCTTTGCGTTGTCTTCGAAATTAAATTTCTATACCTGTATGTGTGACGGTGTAGCTCCCTGTCTCTCTCTCTCCCTCTCTGCATGCATGCATTCGTGTGTGCTCCAAGTCTGGTTTTGGGCTCTCTGAGAGCAACAAAAATAATATGTACGTATGCAAACACACAGTGAGAATTGATTTAAGCGTCGATTAACGCACACAGCGACATACATGAACAGTCAACGCAGAGCGAAAGCCAAGACAACATACGATATGGATATGGGGCAGCGTAGCGAACAGCATTAGCAGAGGCTTGGCGTCTGTGCGCTCAGTAAAATATTTTGTGTCGTCGTCGCTTCGTGTTTTCATTAATCAGTAGCACTAAAATGGTGCGCAAGTCCGGTAGAGTTAAAATTCCTACTAGTCGCGACGTCGGCAGCATTCTGTTGCGTGGCAGCAAAGACGCTGCCAGCGATGGGCGTGTTAACGATGGGGAGGCAATAGTCAGGCGACGTCAACGGCAACGACGACGGAGACGAGACAGCAGCGCCAGCAACTCAGCAACAAGTGATGGTGTGTGTGTGTTTGTGTGTTTTCTTGTTATTATTTGTGTTATTGCGCGATTTGTTAGTGTTTTTTTTTTTGTTCGTTTAAATATATGTATATAGTATATACCTTTAATTGAATGTTTTCTAGTACACAGTTATTTAAAATTGATTCCACGACAATTGTTTCTGCTTGTAAACATTGCGTCAAAGTATAGGCGCATTTTGCACTGCGACGGCAAAGAAAGTTAAGCTTAAACAAACTGTCGAAAACTATTTTTGAGCTGCTAAAACTGTTGCGCAGTTGCTCTTAAGCTGCTGCAGTGAGTGCACTTCCATATATCTTCATAGTGCTTGTAAAACTGTTGTTAGTTTGCTGCCATTTAGTTATTTGACATTTTCAATATTCACTTTTGTCACTTATGTCAATATTTGCATTGCAATTGCAGCTAAACAAGCACATGGCCAGAGCTTTCCCAACTGCACAAATCGTACATTGCTTTGCGTATGCAAATGAATTGAAAACTATCAAGCGAGCCTCTTAAACTGTAAATCAGTGGTGGGCACAGCACAGCGGCAGTGATTGTCAAACTGTAGATTTTAAATTTGTTCTTAACATTTTGATTTTAGTATATAATTTAATTAATTTAATCTATAAAATGCATCTTCTCTTTTTTTCACCAAGAATCGGCGGATAGTCACATAATGCACGCGGAGGCGCTGCCCGTGGGTCATCCAGCTGGGTCGCCCATTGGCCATGCGCTGAGTCCCAACGGGGTTGGCCTTGGTCTGAGCAACAGCAGCAACCAGAGCAGCGAGAACTTTACGCTCTGCAATGGCAACAGCAATGCCAGCAACAACAACAACAACAACAACAATAACAACAATATGTACTCACCCAACAACAATGGCAGCAGCAATAACCAACAGCAACAGCAACAACAGCAGCAGCAACAACAACAGCAGCAGCAGCAGCAGCAACAACAATCGCCCACAGTTTGCGCAATCTGCGGAGATCGGGCAACGGGCAAACATTACGGCGCCTCCAGCTGTGATGGCTGCAAAGGCTTCTTCAGGCGCAGCGTGCGCAAAAATCATCAGTATACCTGCAGGTGAGTGTGGCAAGGTGGATTCGCATTATTTGATTCGGTCCTAAACATGGTCCCAAATCCGTTGCAGATTCTCGCGCAACTGTGTTGTGGACAAGGATAAGCGCAACCAATGTCGCTATTGTCGGCTGCGTAAGTGCTTCAAGGCGGGCATGAAGAAGGAGGCGGTGCAAAACGAACGGGATCGCATCAGCTGCCGACGCACCTCCAACGATGATCCCGATCCGGGCAATGGCCTCTCGGTTGTCTCCCTGGTCAAGGCCGAGAACGAGTCGCGACAGTCGAAGGCCGGCGCCGCAATGGAGCCGAACATCAACGAGGATCTCTCGACGAAACAGTTTGCCAGCATCAACGATGTCTGCGAGTCGATGAAACAGCAGCTGCTCACCCTCGTCGAGTGGGCCAAACAGATACCAGCCTTCAACGAACTCCAGCTGGACGATCAGGTCGCCCTGCTGCGCGCCCACGCTGGCGAGCATCTGCTCCTGGGCCTCTCGCGTCGCTCCATGCATCTGAAGGATGTGCTGCTGCTCAGCAACAACTGTGTCATCACCAGACACTGTCCGGGTGAGAGCACGATGCAAAGCGCTCAATTGCTTCCGCAACTAATCGTATTCTCTGTCCAGATCCACATGTCTCGCCCAATTTGGATATATCGCGCATTGGCGCCCGCATCATTGACGAACTGGTGGTCGTTATGAAGGATGTCGGCATCGATGACACCGAATTCGCCTGCATCAAGGCGTTGGTCTTCTTTGATCCCAGTAAGTGGAGCAGTTACAGTTATATGTTTTTTGTAATTGTTACTAAAGGTTTTCCTTGCTTTTCGCATTCCAGATGCCAAGGGTCTTAATGAGCCGCATCGCATCAAATCGTTGCGCCATCAGATACTCAACAATCTGGAGGATTACATCTCGGATCGACAGTACGAGTCGCGTGGTCGCTTTGGCGAGATCCTGCTCATTCTGCCGGTGCTGCAGTCGATCACCTGGCAGATGATCGAACAAATACAGTTTGCCAAAATCTTTGGCGTTGCCCACATTGATTCGCTGCTGCAGGAGATGCTCCTCGGTGGTCAGTAAATCGAATTGACAAAAGTTGAATTTAATTATAAATATATTAAACCAAATCTGTTAACAGGTGAGTTGGCCGACAATTCGCTGCCGCTGTCGCCGCCGAATCAGTCAAACGATTACCAGAGTCCCACGCACGGCGGCAATCTGGATGGCAGCCAGGTGAGCTCCACGCTCGACACGCTGGCCACGGCGACGGCGACGGGCGGCACACACGGCCTGGACCTGGACGTGCAGCACATACAAGCTCTGATCGAGGCCAACAATGCGGAGGACACGTTCCGTGCGTTTGCGGCCAGCAATGCGGCAACGGCGGCCGCTGCAGCTGGCACGCCCGCGGCTGCCGTCACGCCCCCACTGAGCAGCGCTGCCTGCAGTCCCAAGTCTCAGGAGAACGCTTATATGGATGCGGCGGCAGCGGCCCGCCAATACAGTGTCCAGCACAAGAGCCAGCTAATGCACAGTCCGCAGCGAGTGCATCCCTACCAAAGAGTGCCAACGTCGCCGGTCGATGCCGGGCTGGGCATGCGCAATCCGGCGGACATCACGCTTAACGAATACAATCGCAGCGACGGCAACAGCTCCGACGAGCTGTTGCGCCGCACGCCCCTCAAGATACGCGCGCCGGAGCTGCTGGCGCCCACCTATGCGATGGGTGCGTCCACAGCTTGATTTATATTTGCCGCGATCTCAACTAATCCTTTACTCTATTCTGTTTTGCAGAGCCATGTCGCATGACGCTCAAACAGGAGCCCGAAACGGGCTATTAAACTGGTGCAATAAGCTTAGCTACCACGTAAACACACACACACTACTCCACAAACCAACCACCCACCCACCCACCCTGCTCCCCCGTTTCCTGCCGTCACCTCACCTAAACAGGCCCCTTCTTGCTACCTGCTAAGTGCTAAAAACAAAAAAACTTACTTAATTGTTATTGCCTTGAACTTTTTGATACCGTTTTTATTAGACTTTAGGTAGGTATTTTGGAAATTGTTGCTTAATTTGTAAAACACGCAATTGCAATCTATTTTTGTATTTTATTATGATATATACATATACATATTTTTTTAATGAAAACAATGAAGTCAAAGGATTTGCTCAAAAGTTTAAACTAATATTTAGCACGTACTGTTGTCAGTTTGTTGGTTATCTATATAATACATAAATATATATATATACGTATGCATATGTATGTGAGATATATATAGAAATATATATATGCATGTATAAATGCAATACATTGTTTTAGGTTAGGGTGTTGTTTAGTCGTATCAAATATATAAGTACGTTTAATGCTTAGTTGATGAAAACTGAAAACTGAAGAACTATTTTTATATGGAAAAATATATATACGCATATGTATAAAATACAAAATAATTTCAAGTGGCTGAGTGAATAAAAAAGAAAAACAATATATACAAAACAATTAAAAACGAAACAACCTTTTTTCATTTCTTATATATATAACTGGATATATTCTCAAATAACTTAAAATTGCTGCAAACATCTTTTAAGCCATTTAAATCGGGTTTATTTTAATTTAAATAACGCGCGCAGCCGATTGCAACTCTGTTAATTAACATAGATTGATATAACTGCTAACAGTTCATTTGAGCAGCATCGATATAAATTCATCGCCTTTAAAATCGACAGACCGATAGCCTACACAACACTTACAGCTGACAACAACCCAACACTATTATTTAATGTCATTTCATCTTTCGTTGTGCGCATTAAAGTGAGCTGCTAGCTGACCAGTAAAAGCAAATAATATCTGCTAAAGCAGAGACAGCAGCTTCAGAAATTATTAAAATTTATAGAAGATACAAATTTTACTCAAAAATCTTCAAAAACAAAGCACAGTGCAAAAGCTAACCAATTGGAAAATATGTTTGGGCATAAATTCATAATATGCACGACATTGCTCCTGCTGTTGAGCACCTCTGGTGAGTAAAGCTAAAACTAAAACTACCCGAACTGTCGACCGTCCCGCGTGACGCCTGCAAAAAAAACCTGTGCAACTCTTTGTTCAATTTACTTTTGCTTGTTCATCGCAATTTAATTTCTATTTTGTTTTTTTTTCTCATCGCCTATTGGTCGTCTCGCTTGCACGCACGTAACCCGTTCGACGACATGATATTGTTGTTGCTGTTGCGGTTTTATCTACAAGGGCTGTTCAGCAACAACAACAAAACCAAATCGCATGTAGAATAATTAATACTTATTTAACGTATGTGTGTTGATTTAGTAGCGCGTTGACATTTATCTGGTTTTATTGCGACTTTTTGCGGTTAGTGCAGTTTAGGACAAAGCGCAAAGTAAAATCTAACAAGATGGTGGCTTAGTACCGCTGCAACAAAGACAAAGGCAAAGGCAAATTGCAGCCAGAGCTCCGCTTCAACTCTGTCTCCACTTTATGCACTCACACACACACACTGCAGCCATGTGCTGTTGTATGTGTTGTATGCTGCGCTTATCTAACCAACAAAAACAACTACTCAGTTCTACCTGCATTGAGCATGAGAAACGGCAATGGCAAAAGCAGATAAAGCAATTTGATTTCCTCTCTCGGCTTGTTCTGCCGGCAGCAGCATTATGCATCCGCCCCCGCCGCCGCGTAACAAATATACCAACATGCAGGCATATTCAATTTCTCACTTCTATGTTCCCTCTGTCTCTCTCTCTCTCTCTCTCTCTCTCTATGTCTTTCTACACTTTGTCGTCTTCTTTTGTGCCAGGCAGAAACAATATAATTATATTTGATTCACAACAACGTTTAAATTGTTATTTATTTAACTTATTTATTTGCCGCTGGCAGCATCAGCTTTCCTCCCCTCTTATCCACTTATCAGTCATCGTTTTGTGATATCATATAGCACATATAGACATGCACTGTTTGGTAACCCCCCAATAAATGTAATTGTTGTTTGTTTTGAGAAATGACCGTTGTCCATTTGAGAAACTAATTTGCATCGATTATATTGGCATATACAATTTTAGATTATCTATATACATATATATTGCTAGATAAATGTTAATAAAAATTCCAGAAATTTTTGTTTTTAAAACAAATATTCCCAAACAGGAATTTTAAGAACTCGCAATAGTACATTTTTATTTTAAAAAGTTTTGTTAATTCTGATTTTTATAAAATGAGCTTAAAAAAGTAAATAAATGTACATGCATATAATATAAAATTGTAGCTAAGGCTTCTTTTCGGACTTCTTATATATGTATGTATGTATGATCATATCAATATAGTCTATATGTATGTGCATATTTCAACAACTAATCTAACTCTATGTATGTATTTGCATGTCTTCAACAAATACGCAGAAAGTAGCCCATAAACACATTTCTATATACTGATATATATATATATACATATATTTCTTTATATATTCACGATTAGTTTCAACTGCGGAAAAATCAAAATACTTTTGTCTCAGCTGACGCGAATTTTGCTGATAAGATTTGTCCTCATACATACATAAATGTTCACAAGAACAATGTACAATTTAATCGATTGGGTTATAAATATACAAAATGGTGAAAACTAACCCGCTGAATTTGGACCTGATCAGTCATAGAAAGCTGTTCGTCACAGACCTGGTCCAAATGTTAGAGATCGTAAGCCCAAGCGTAATCACTGCTAATCAACTTTGACGTGTACAGTGGACACTCGCTAATAAAGACGGGTTGGGAATTGATTTTAATTTGGGAAAAGTTTATAATTCTTATAAATAAAAATTTAAATGCAAATTAACTTTTTAGAGCTATGGTAATAAATTATAAATTCAATTTTAATGAGCTTTAAGAAACAATTTTAAAGGTTTTTATATACTAAATGGATTTAAAATGGAAGAAACAATATATTTGTGTAATATAAAGTTAAAGTTTAAAGTTTTTCACAACTATTAGTTGTGTCCGTTCCCATTGAAATATTTATTACGTAGCTTGGCAACACATTGTTGATAAAATAAAATATATATTTAGTATATAACTTTTACAGAACTTTGGTATATATTTTATTTTGTTTAACTTTTAACTATTTCATTTATTTGCGCTACAGTTTTTTTTAAGTTTAAATGTTTTATCGGGCTACATACGCATATTTTTATGGAGTAATAATTCAAGAAAAATGCTAAAAGGAAATGGGAAAGGCATTTCCTTTTAACTTTAATTAGACGCTCGTTTTACACACTCACACACACACAGAATAGTCTCGCATGCCCATGGCAAATAAATCTTATTAGCTAGTGCATTTGTTTTCCCAGAATTTTCCAAGTGACGCCTGAAAATTGTATTGGATGTCTGACGGCTGACGGTTGTTTCTCGGGTTCTGTCTGGTTAGTTGCTGTTTGCTGCCGCTTAACTTGCATTTAAAGGTCATCTTTGGGCCGTGTTTGCAGTGGCATTGTACTAGAAGGGGGCGTAACCACAGCCCGTTGTAATGTGTGTGTTAGACAAAGAGATAGAGAGAGACGCCAAATGCAGAGTCCACGTAGAGAGAGGGCTAAGGAAATACTTGAGCTTTGCCTACATAAGCAAATAAATATGCATGTATAATATAATTAAGCCGCGTTGAGTCATTAACAAAAACAACGTTGCGAGTGTAAAAAACTTAACTCTATAGATAAAAGCTGCGAACAGCAACAAACAACTGCACTTATTATTGTTATTTTTATTTATTTTTGCTCCAGACTGGGGCGTTTTTGCAGCGCATTTTTATCGCTGGCTAAAGCAAAAAATAAAATTTTAGAGAGTATCTATCAGTTGTCCTTGGCGCATCATGTGCTTTGATAAATTCCATTTTGTTATAATCGTAACCCCTTTTTTACTCCAATTGGACAATAAAATTGCCACTTGTTGCCGCCCTCGCACCCGCCCCCGTCGCCGCCACGCAACTTTGGTCAACGCTGCACATTTTCTGGTTATTTTGTTATCAGTTGTCGGCTGAGCCAACATTTATATTATTCATCATTATGACTCAGTCGGACAGTCAGACCGAGAACCGAAAGAGGGCTGATACAATACTGAAGTGAAATACAAAACACGATCAAAATACTGGTATTCAGCACGATAATTATATTAAAGTTGACGAATCTGTATGGAGCGGATAGCTAGAAAGCGAGCGCTTTGTTTTTAAAGGCTTTTTTCAATGCGTTTGTTTTTAGCCATATAATTAGTGTTCTTAATTTCATTTTACATTTATTAACATATATCGTTTCAAATTATTAACATGCGTATATGAAGTATAGGGAAAAGTTTTTAATACAGCTTTTTAATAATAAAATATATTTCATTTCTATTGCAATGGAGTTATTTAAAATTGTTATAAAAATTAAGTAAAATGAATTGCTTCTTTGAGTTGGTCAAATCAAATACGGATTTAATTACACTAAAATAGTTGAGGTACTAATAGGTGTTATGTTAACAAAACTTTGCTTAGATAAAACATATTTCAAAACTATTTAGAATTCGAGAACAGTAGAGTGCCATAAGTGTAATGACCTGATAAACCACACCTTTAAGCAATGGGCCAAAACCCAATATTGACACACAGATAAGATCTTGTTAAGAAAAAACTGTGTGGCTTGCAAACAACTTTTACATTTGTTCTTTTTTTGTTTTGCTTACAGCTCTCTCGCAGTCGCAGTCTATTAGCCTGAAAGGTGCTGAGTTTCCCGAGCAGGAAAAGCCGCTGACATCGAGCAGCGACAGCAGCTCTTCAACTTCGACATCCACGACAACAACAACTTCCACCACACCGAAGCCAACTAGCTCGAGCTCCACAACAAGCACATCAACAACAACAACGACAACCACCAGCACCACCACCACTGAGACACCAATAACCAGCACAACAGCAGCTCCAGTGCCGACAACCACACACAAGCCTCAGCCGTATCCGGACCCAACCGTTGGCTCATGGAACTGCTCCTGCATCATGCTCAACATGGCAGCCCAGCTGAACTTTACCTACGAGACCAAGAGTGAGTACTCCGAGAGAGTCTTTTTCAGTGGCATTTATTAATTGATCCTCCCTCCGTCTCCCTTTTTAGGTGGCAGCATGACCAACGGCTTGTACAATTTGCCCAGCAATGCTTCGGTGGATCATTGCTACTGCGACAGCGAGACCACACAGTCCATGCAGCTGAATTGGGGCTCCGATGCCCAGCCGGAATCGTTGGTCATGCAGTTGGAGAACAAAAACAAATCCATTGCACTCACCCTGATCAAAGTTGTAATTACAGTGCCCACCGCTGCCTTCCCCGATGCCAAGGGTGAGCGTTGATCACAATAAATACATGATTTGTTGAAATCATTCTGTATTCGTATTGCTCTATTACAGAGAATCAGACCGTTCAGCTGCTGCACTCTAGCCAGAATACCGACTTCAAGACGCCCGAGAAGATGTCCTACCACTGCACACGCGCCCAGAAGTTCAACATGACGGAGACCGTCAACGGCAGCAACATCATCGGCACCATCAGCGTCAGTCACGTGCAGGTGGAGGCGTTCCGCAGCGCAAATGCCACTGGCTTCTCCACAGTGCACGACTGCGATAGCTCGGAAACCTCCGATGTGGTGCCCATTGCTGTGGGTATTGCCCTGGCCGCCTTGATCCTGGTCGTGCTCATTTCATATCTGTGTGCGCGTCGTCGTTCCACCTCGAGTGGCTACATGAGCTTCTAAGCAGCAAAAGCAGAGCAAGAGTTGGAAATGGGTTCGCGAGAGAGAGAGGGAGAGATAATAAAGGGCAGATAGGAAAAGAGATATACATATAAATTATATGGAATACGAGTATCCAGGCAGAAGACAGACGTGTAGTTAGTGCGTTGTAATCCGAGAGAGTTGTAAGATTGATTTTGTAATTGGCAGGCAGTGTGCGAAAAAAACGGAAAAATGTAGGCTTTTGTTGTGTATCATAAAAATATCTGTAAACGATTCTTGATCATTTTTTTATATTTGGTTTTGTTTTTGTCTAAATTTATATCGCAAAACACGAGTGAAGGAGTCGAAAGAAATAATATCAATCAAAAAGATCTATGTATATGTATGTGTGGGCGTGGCATTCTTATATATACCCTACGTATTTAATTATCTCTCAATTATCTATAAAATCTGAATCTTTTATCACATTTAACAACACCTAACGGCAAAACCAATTTAAATCACATATGCATATTTAAAAAATAGAACACATACAGCAAATATTACTCAATTAAACGCGTAATTTTTTATGAGCGTGTCGAAATGTGAAAGAAGAAAGACGAAAGTAAGGCAGGTAACGGTTACTACACGTAAACGACAACATTAACGTAAGTGGAAAGAAAACATTTTTAATAAAACAAGAACATTGATTTTAAACTATCAACCGTTAATTAATAAACAACAACAAATTATGTATTATTTGCCTTAAATAAACGATAAACCAAATTCAATTGGAATCTGATTGGAGTATTAATAAAGGGAGTACATGTTCAAGCAGTGCGAGTCGCATTGCATCAAGCAGTTGCACTGCTTGACCTTTCACAACTACAGTAGTGGCTAGCAAATAATATACAGTTCTACGTATAAAAACCATAGGTTACGTTTAATGAATGGGAAATTAATTTTCCCAAAAATGCAAATTTAAATTTTAAAAACGGATGTATTTTAAGCATACATATTAGTTAAGGTATATAATTTTGTAATGTATAATGTAATGTTTCCTCGCTTAAATGGGCAACAAACTGTCCGCATTCATTTCCGCGTCATCGTCGGAATCTTGGCTCTGCTGTGCGCGGAACATTCCGGTGCGAGGGCGTTCGGCTGGAGGACCCAGTGGATCCACATGCTGCTTAACTATAAAAAAAAAAACAAAGTGAAAATCTTAAAAAAAAATGATTTTTATTGAGCGACCTACCCAAGTAGGAGTTGCCGCTCTGCAGGAACTGCTCGTTGGCCGGGACAATTGTCGCCGGGAGATCGCTGCGCTCCTCCGCTGTTCGCAGTGCTATTGAGTAGAGAAGAATGTGGCATTAGCAGCTGTGCTGTGACCGCGCAATGATTACCCACTCTTGAGGCGACTGCTGCCCCTGCCGGAGGTGGCCGAGGAGAGACGCTGCTGCTGGTAGCGCTGTTCGTTCTGGCATTCTTGCTGCTGCTTGTGCAGCCGGGCGAACTCCTGGCCGTAGCGTTCGTGCAGCTCGTTCATGCCCAGCGATTTGGTCACCTGCATCAGGGCCCGCACGCAGGTGAGGTTGTCCGGGAAGCGGGCGTAGATCTTCTCGAACATGCCCAGGTACTGTTTGGGCGGCAGATACGAGTTGCGAAAGCAGCTGGCGGTGCGCAGCATCAGATTCGGATCGTTCGGATCGGCGAGCACCGCGCGCTCGTAGTAGTAGAGCGCCTTCTCGGTGGCCTGCAGCTTGATGTAGTAGGAGCCGATGGAGCTGGCGATGCCGATGTCGCTCATGTTGATCCGATACGCCTCGTTGTAGTACTGATTGGCCTCCTGGTGCTCCTGCCGCTGCTCGTACATGCTGCCCACCTTCTCGAACAGGCGCGAGTCAATGTCGGCGGCCGAGATGCCCAGCACCTGGAGATAGGCCTGCAGGGCGCCCGTCGAGCCGCTCGCCCTGAAGCCGCTGTTCAAGCGTCGCTCCTGCAGCTTGGCCAGCTGGTAATAGACGTGACTGTGCTGCACCGAATGCGGCTCCATCAGCTGCGCCTTGAGCAGCCCAAACTGCTCCTCGGCCAGCTCAAAGTCCTGCTCCTGCAGCGCCAGCAAGCCCAGATTGTAGTTGGCCTCAAAGCTGGTCGGCTCCAAGTGCAAAGCACGCTGCAGGCGCTCCCTCGCCGCGCTCAGATTCTGGCTCTGCATGTCCACAATGCCGGCATTGATCAGCGCCAAAGGGCTCGTCTGCAGTGCTCCGATCTCCTGCAGCTGATTGAGACAGTGCGTGGCCATCTCCAGGTTGCCCAGCTGCAAGCGTTGGCCACGTAAGCAACGTGATTAGGCAAACTGTTTCTTAACTCACATTGATGTAGATAAAGCTGAGATTGGTCAGGGCACTGGCGGTCATCGAACTCTCGCTCTTCCGGTCGTACATCTGCAGGGTCTCGATCGCCTGGTTGACATCGTTCTGGCGCAGATAGACGAGCGCCTTGTTCAGCTCCAGCTCGTTGGCCAGCCAGGAGAGGTTCGAGGTCCGGATAACCTCGATGCACCAGTTGTAGCCTGTGAAAAGAGTGCCCCAGTAAGCTGTGATCATCCACAATCTAGTGGCGAAAGCAGACTAGAATTCTGCGAGAATTCATTATCGATGCGCCCAACTCACCATCATTGTAGTTCTCCTCGATGAGTGGAGAGATCAGGTCGACGATCATGGTAATGGAACGCTTCTCCGCATTCCGCCTCTGCTTGGTGTAAACCGCCAGCTCGTCGCATTTGAGGGCCTGCAGCACGTAACGGTTTTTGGCATTGGCGGAGCTCCGCGCGGGCTCGTTCACCTGCTCGTAGGAGCTGCTGCCCACCGCGGCATCGATGATGGCTACCTCGGCGGCATGATTGTTATCCCCAGCTGGCGCCTGATCAGTGGCCGAGCCCATGCCCGGGGCTTGTTCGGCCTGCTGCTGCAAGCGGATGATGTTGTTCTCGTTCTCGAGGTCGCGTTCGGTTTCCTCGGGCTGCACGTCGCAGAGGCTGCGAAAGGTGCTCTTGATTTTGTCCACGTCGCCCAGGGCGTAATAGCAGAGCAGCAGGTGGATGCCACTGCGGATGTCCGCACGCTCCGACATGATGAATTCAAAGCTGGACGCCGCATCCGCAAACTGGCCCATGCGCACGAACAGCATTCCGATATTCTCCGTGATCTTCAGGCGCAGCTGCTTCAGCGTGTTGGGCACGGAGTCCAACGCCATGCGATACATTTTGATGGCCTTCTTGTGCATGCCCATCTTGAAGTAGATGTTGCCCATGTTCAGCTTCAGCTGATTGACGTGCGGAAACATTTTGTTCTTGGTCATAATGTTGTACGTGTTCAGAGCCTCGATGTGCATGTCGTTGTTCTCGTACTGCTCGGCCAAATTGAAGAATACCTGAAAAAAATATATGATTCGAAATTGCGAAACCATTTAAGTCTTCACTTGAGTTTACGAGAACCGCAGAGAGGGGCGACAGTTACCAAAAAGAGAGAAAGAGAGCAACAAAGGAAAAATAGAAGTAAAAACGAGAATTGAATGGAAGGGGACATAACTTGAGTTTATGAAAATCGCAAAGAAGGGCGGGAAATATATGATTGTCTTCCAATTTCTTGGTTGCATACTCACCGCATACGTTAAATCAAAGTTGTGGAAAACATTTTCGCCCTGTTTATCCTGTTCATGATGCAGTATGCGATCCAACGAGGACGCATCCTTGGCCTTGTTCAGCGCCTCGGCCAGCGAGGACTTCACATCCGCGTGGCTCGAACCATTTGCGCGGTTCACCGAACTACGCGCTGCGAGCACAATTGACGCTTCGAGAAGTTTAACAATTTTGCACTCCATATTCTTGTACTTGATCTGAGGACTATTTGTTTCATTTTCCTGTATTAGATAGAAGCGATTTGATCGAGTTTAAATACAGCCACTCACTTGACCTCTTTGGCGGCATCGACGGCGGCGTTGGCCGACGACAGCGTCTGCTGCTTGACCTTCTCCAGGAAGAACTGATCGAAACGCTGACCCGCCGAGCCGCTGCTGCTGCTGGCCGCATAGCCCACGGCCCGCACCGCAGTCGACGGCCGGGCCAGAGCTGTCTTATCGCCTCCAGTGCGGCCGCTAATCAAATTGCCGCGCTGAAATGAAGGTCCAAGGAGAGTTCGCCACTTAGTTTTCATAATTTTCTCTCGTTTGCCCACTTACCGAAAATAGCTGTGAGGTGGGCGGCCTGCCCGCCGCGGTGGGTGGTGGCGGTGGCTCCACGTGGCTGCCAGCTCGTTCATCCTCCGTTTCCTTAGCACTCATGATATAATTAATTTCTTTTCTTTTCTTTTTTCAATAAAATTTAGTGTTGATTTTGTTTTTAAGAATATTTGTTATGGCTTGGCGTTGCCCAGGGAAATTTTTCACCGGCTTGTTGTTGTTTGAATTACCGTTGCTAAGGATCGACTAACAACAGGGTTGCATCAAGCCAAGTTTACACGATGCTAGCTTTTCGTGAATTTATACATATTTTGTATAATAAATAAAGTTTTATACATATGTACGAGATAATAAATTAATATTATAATGCAATTATAAATTAATATTTTTGGTGTAACATTCCTTGTTTACATAATTTTACTACAATAATAAGCATTTTATGAAAAACCATTTCATTAGTAATTTCAAATTGACTCTATCTCGGCTGTATATAGTTCGATCTTGGAAAAAATATACCTCTGCGGACTGGTAAGAGTCTATATTAAATTATTAAAATTTTTACAATTTTGGTAAAATTTTATGATGGATATTTTTGGATTTCATTCGATTTCAATATATAAATTCAAGATATGACCCTCTTTGGCCTAGTTCTGCAAATCTCTGATAAATGATGTAAAATCATTAAAAAGCTAAAGCTTACCTTACTTTACGGTAAGCATAATGGCAACTCACATCACGGTACAGGATATCCGTAGTCGGACGCACTCGACTAGAGCACACAAATGTACATCGTAGTAGCCCTGACAGCGTTCAGAAACAATTCTCTTCCTGAAGTCTGTGCTCGCAGTTTGCTGGTTCTCAGCATGAATCCCAGTTGCCAGACGGACATCAACAGTGGGGAGTGCCAGAAATGGATGAACGAGGTGTGCGTGCGCTGCAAGGAGCTGTTTGCCGAACAGGCCAGCGACAAGTGGGCCGCATGGTGGCACGATCCGACGCCAGCGGTGTACAAGGATGTGCCGGAGATGAGCGTGCACGACTGCAACAAGTTGAAGCGTTTGCTGGAGCAGCAGGTGGCTGCAGTGAACGGCCCACAATCGCTAAAGCTCACACAATTTACGTGGTGGCAAAAGACAATGTTGATCGTGACTTATGTCATCATCATGGCACTTATGGCGTTGATATGTTGCTTTTGGAAGCGGGAAGCGGGGAATGCCCGTGCCGTCCAGTATGCAAGCCCACTTAACCACGACCACCCTCCCTCTCTCCCATCAGCAAGAGGATCGTCATCGTCGCCCTTGCCACCGAAAGATGCCGAAAAGCGTGACAAACCCAGGCAGAACTTGAAGAATTGGATGCGGAACAGATGTCGTCAGTTCTTCGTCCACAACGAGGCCACCCTGCGACGACAGAACGCCAGGTACAGAGAGCAGGAGCAGTTCAGGAACGCGTACAACCAGAAGAAAATTGAGAGATGGACGAAGGGACCGGAAGAGGTCGAGAACAAGCGCAGGAAGCAGAGGCCCATACAAACTGAGCAGAAACGCAAGGATAAAAAAAACAACGATCTGGCCCAATTGAATGTGGAATCGTATGTATATTGGTATATATTAATATGTGTTCTTACTTCATATTCTTTTCGTGATGCAGTCAGGATGCAAAATAGAACATATTCCTCCTTATGCATAGCTATGTATAGACATTTAAACTGGAGCATCCGGGGCATAGCTAAAGAACAAAATATATTCACTGGACTGCATTTGTACATTTTAATTATTATCTAATAACGGTTGACATCGAATTCAAATTTTAATTATATGAGTTATATTCGCAAAATGTTGAGGTTTAACATTTAAATAAAAAAAACAATAAACGATTGTTTACATTGAATATTCCAAAATTTAATCAAAATATCGCAACTGTTTCTTAAACGTGACTGTACCTTAGAGCACAGAAGCTAGTTTGCATGCAGTTGGCAGTCAATTCCAGTGCTGCACAATTTCGCAAACTCTTTTTCTTTTGTGTCGCAGCCGGTTAAAGACAAGGTGAAACTTTTGAATTGGTCTTTAGATATCGCGCTATATATAAGTGAATTAATTAAACGCTGTTAAACGCAAGAGGAGATAGAAAAGTAAGCTCAGGTAAACAATTACAGCTAAAATTACAATTAAGGATTTTGTACGCAAACAGGAATTTAGGTTATCTTTAAAGAAAATGCGCTTGCGCGAATGGCAGCTTTCGTTTTATAAAATTAAATAGACTGTGTCTACTAATAATAATTTATTTACAGACCTCATAGATTTCTGTTTCATTTTAAGATACACAGCCGACGTAGATTGTTTAGATGCGGTGAGGAATTGCAGATTTAAAATAAATAAATACGTGCACGTGGCCTTGAAAGTGAATGAAATAGTTCATGGACTTCGACAGAATGATATTCTGGGACATTTACACAAGTTGTACTCCGTGTTGCCTTTTGTCACATTTGGTGAACGGGGAACAATTTGTGCAGATTACCTGGGTCAAGACATCAAACAAAACTATTAAAAATCATTATCACAAGTGCAAATCTTACCAGTTGTATTTCTTTTTCCCCAGGTTGCTTTCGCAGTACCGGTACTCGTGGTACTTACTGTTCGGATCGTATCAGAGTATCTGTGCTGGAGATCATCCTGTGTACATCAATTAACATTATCAATATTATATATCATTCTATATATTTTTTGGTCTTTGCTCAGTTGGTAGTGAAGTGTTTTACTGATTTTCTACTCTATCATCTGATCAGAACACATCGAGAAAGAATATATCATAAAGTAGTTTAAAAAAAGGGATTGAAACAAGTGTTGTTTAAATCAAATTGAGCTTTTACAAAAGCTTGGTGTGGTCTGTAAATAATTGAGTCTCAATATACACAAATCAAAAATTTGCCAAGTATGCAGCACGTTATCGCTGTATTTGTTACCAGAACGAACTGCATACATGTCAAATTTTGTTATTGTGAATTCTGGTAGTGTCCATATAATATATAAAGTTTAAACTACAACATTAAACCAGCTTAATTCTTGTTTTTTTAATCACAATTAATATTGCTCTCTTAGAATTAATTTGTTATGCAAAATATGTTTCAGCATTCTCAAGTTATTGCTAGGCATTAAATAATATAAATATATGTATATATATTAATATAAAAAGTGTTTTCTGTTTACAAAAATTACAAATTTAGCTGCTTAGGCTTAGGCTTCGACTAGTAATACACATAACTAGCCTGTCTTTCATTTCTATAAACCAATAACAGATCTTTTCTATTTGTTTTTCATGTTAATACTACATTTAATATATGCCACTAAATTGTTCAAAAATGTGCGTACTAAAATCGTTGCTTAAATTTTTCTGTTAAAAAATGTATACTGTCTTTTAGATTTGGTATTATAATTACAAATATACATACATAAATGATTTGTTTATAAGGCAAAATTGTAAGTCACTTTCTTGATTGCATACAGCACCTAATTTGTATATTTATGTAAATAAATTTATATATATAGCCTTTAAAGCTGTTGAAATGTATTGAAAATTAAGCTTTTTTAAGTTTTGGTATCAAAATTGTTGCTATTTAAGCCGTTGTGTCGTAAAGTTTTAAAAAAGTTGTATCAACAATTTAAACAAGCTCGTGCCTGTGCTAGTTGTACATTAACATATAGTCTCTTTGTAGATTATACTCACTCGTAGTATATAATTGTAATATTTAATGAGTAGCGAGATCAAATGTTTTTTATGCCTGTGCGAGTTAATAAACAAATACATAAACAACAATACACAAACAATTGCTTACTTAAACTGAAGTATTTTGAACAAACTTTTTAAACTAAGAACTAAATAATTTACTGATTTTGGTTTTTTTTTTCTGCTTGTGATTGGGCAGCTTAAATATGAATTAGTTAACCTTACATAAAAATGTGTTGTTGTGCAAAATATAAATTATAAGTGTTAGGATTCACTATTATTGTTGCTCTCTTTGGTTTTATAATATTGGCAAGCTTAATTAGCGATGCTTGGTCCAAGTTCTATATACAGTTGCTGAACAGCATAGCTATGTGAGTTTCTTAGCCCATTTCAAATCATCGTCACGCGGCTTCAGACCGGTAAAACGCTCAATAATAAACTCAAAGGTTGACCAAAATCTAAGCTGCTCTAGTGGCCAATTTAGCCAGCCGGTGGTGATGCAAAAGTAAGTCTCATGCGGCGCCACATGATGAATGCGATGATGTTTGCGTGGCAGAATTATGTGACAGCTCTGCAGGAACAGCACCCACCTGGGTAGGCCCCAATATGTGTGCGACCATTTGTGAATCTAATGAAAAGTAAATACATACAGTTTAAACGGTAATGTTTATCTTTAGATACACATCTCTTTAAATTGTCATTCACCTGATTCGTCATAGCGACAAAAATGGAGCATAAAAAGACATAGGCTATCCAGCCAAAATTCTGCTGGATTTCGTAGGGCGACTTTATATAAAAGTAGTGCGCCAAGTAGCCAAGTATGGGTATGCCCACCATGAAGTTATCGCCATTTGTCTCAATAAAATCGTGGCGCGTTATGGACGTGGGATCCAAGTGATGCTCCCGAAAAGGACGCAAAAAGTTCTAGAATTCAAAGTTTTTTTAGTAAAATCGTGATTTGTCGAAGCCCACAAACATACCTTTCCAATCAAGGGCAGGTCCACAGAGCCCCAGGTATCCGCTGCCCAATGCACCAGGCCTGAGGCAAAGTCTGCCGTTATGATGCCACACAGCGCAGATATAAAGGCCACATTGATGCGATCCCAGCGCATATGCTTCACGATTAGCGCCAAATTGATAATCATCAGGCCGATGCAGGTGTAAACACATATGATTTCCTGAGCACGTTTACCTGAGGAAAATATAATCAGCGATTAATTGGACCTGCGAAATGCGTCTTAAAAATAGGCTAAATACATAATCAAATATGACTGACATAGATAGTTGGTTATGGCAAAAAAGATGTTCGATTACCGTTAATCTCTTTTTTTCTGTTCTACGGCTGTTATACTGCCTCACCTGGACTATAGAGCGATGCCAGCTCCTGTGCACCTTTATTTTGTGGTCCCCAACGCGGAGCAGTCGCCGCCGGAACTGTTGTTGTGCCCGCTACATCCGCTTCATTTGCCGCCGGCTGCCCCTCCTCCTGATCCAATTCTGTGGGCGGTGAATTGCCATTGGGATCATCCTCATACATGGAGTTGGCCAGTATTTCTTTATCGCTTTTTGCCGCCATTGTCTGTAAAATAGAAATAAATTAAAATAAAAACAAATTGGGCAACAATTTACAACTTGAACGCCTTGAGGACCGGCCCTGACTGACGGTCAGCGCGGCTTTCAATGTCGAGCCTGGGAAAACTGTTCAGCTGCTCTTCCCTGCATAATTTAACAGCTAGCTGGGAAAGCACAGCTATGAAGTACACGGTAAATATTTAAATGCTCTTAAATTTGCTGCTGCTGCTGCTGCTGCAGTTCTTGAATTTGTAAAAATGTTAACCTGCGCAAAATGAACAGGTGACCAAAAGAGCTAAGGGAACCCCCCAACCATTGACCATGTTGATGTCATTACGTGGCCTGCATTTTCCACTCCGCACTCCAGATCCCGCGGTGCCTGTGACTGTGTGTCACGCAATATTTTGGAACTTGTGGTGGGTGGAACTGCGACTCCTCTGCGACTGAGTGAGTTGTCAGTGTGTTGGGGTAGGGGCGGGAGGCGGGCGTGGCTTAAAGGCGCCTTAATTAGGCAAATTGGTATTTAAATTGTTGCGAACACTATCTTTGAGGTAGGTTAATTCAACGGGTTCTATGCATGGTTACATATTTGTCAGCCTATTTTCGTTTTTGTTTATGTCAATGGTCAGTGGAATATTTTTTCGTCCCTTGCTTATATTTTTAATGACAAATTAGTTTCAACACGAAACGCTAGCTTTATGCGCACTAAACAAATATTATCCTATTAATAGTAATTGGAGAGAATGAAGTTCAAGAATATAAAAACGATAGATTATTATTATTTATTCAGAATTGTAATCGAAATTGGTGTTTATTAAGCTCGGCTCAAAGTTATATTTGAAGCCATAAGTTAGACAGAGTCAACTATCTGTGTACATATGTTTGTGTGTAGGGTGCTGGATATGAAAGGCAAGCTGGCTGCTACAGGTGTTTGCTGTGTGCATGTGTGAGTGTGTGTGTGTGTGGGCGCGCATGTGTTGGTTTTGTAAGTGTTTGTGATTGGCTCGTGTGAAGCATCTGGTAAATGCTGCTTAAGAGACCTGAACGAATTATTTCGGATCAACAATTTAAAATTCGCCTATTGCAAATAAAGATTGTCTAGTTTATTCAATTAAAAATGGCTCTTATATGAGCTACTGTTTAAAAGCTTTAAGAGCATTTGAGTTTATTTAGAATATAAGGTCGCAAAGTACTAAAAAACTGTAAATAGTACTTGTGTTAAGTGCTTCTATGAAGTGAGTCGCATACATATAAAAAATACACAATATATTATAAGTAATTTTGGTTAGCTTATTAAAAAAATTTAAATTGATTGATATATTTATAGCTGATAAGTGGCGTATTGATCAGCAAAAACGTATTTGTTTCGATTTATAAATGGTTTATCTAGTATGAAATCTTATCAGCATTGTAGATTAGCTTTTAGCCTTTACCAATTCAAATTCAACTTCATATGTAGGAAATAAGTGAATCTTCAAAACATTACTTAAAATAAAAAATATATAAAAAAATAATATGGTATTTGAAACACCTGCTTCCTGCTACTCATATATTCCAGTAGAGCCTATGTTGTCATCGAATGACCTACATGCAGGAAAATAATCGTGGAAAACGTGTAGAATGGGGACGAAACGTGCGTCGTTTTTTGAGTATAGAAACCATTAATTGTGGGATTTACACACAAGCTGACTATTATTTATGCATTAGCTAAACTCAGGTCAGTTAATAAGCCTTCTACACACAAGTTACTTTAACGACATTACAGTGTTATATTCTATATTCAGCTTTAATAAGGCACACATTGTCGTGTATTGACAAAACAATTTCCATCCCAAAAGGGCGTATATAAATAACTAGTTTACGTACTTGCGGTAATGATTGTGATAAGAGCAGGAAATGTCAAGTAAATTAAACTTATGGAACTGTCATATTCGGAAATCATGGACGGATAAGTGAAAACGCATTAATTAAAATTGACAACGGCTATTGATAAAGCACCCACGCAACGAAGGAATTGACAGGCACTCGTGGGCGTGGCAAACAGCCCATAGCCCACCGCCCACGGCCCAATGCTAATGGTAGTCAAAACCAAGTGGTGAACACCTCCGCCTCTCTTCAAAGGTCATGAAAACAAAACCCATAATCTGATGGCTTCTGACGCCCCACAAAAGTCAAATATTTCCATGCGACGTGCGAAAATAGGAAAGAAACAAACGATAAAGGTTGATTCAAATTTCAAAAATAAATGCGAAGCGTTGCAAGGCGAGGCGAATCGAAGTGAGAAGGGGAGGGGTGGGAAGAGGAGGGGAGGAGACGCTTCCATGAAAACAAGCCACAAAGGTGAGCCAGAAATGAAAATGAATATGAAAATGTCGACAACTAAATGTAAGCGACAGCTTCTATGACTTCTACGATATCCTATAATTATTTAAAGCTATGGCATATTCATTTGCCAAGCCATTAATTAACTCTGAATCATGGCCCAAACAAAGTTGAGTTGGATTTGGTTTGTTAGCCAATGGTAAACCTGACTTACCACAGAAATTACTGAACCTTGTTTCCTAGCAATATTTAAAGCCTTTAAGACTATTTTATTCGTTATAGAAAATATTTTGACGGTTGTCGATTTAATAAAAAATAAATTGGAATTCCAAGTTCAGAATAGATAAATAAAATGCATAACAGGGTATTTGTATGGCTGCTCAACGGCCGATAAATTTCACGGTTTGTTTGCCTAGTTGTTGTTGTAGGGCATAAAAATAAGGGGCCGCACAACCAACAGGTACTAATTTAGCACAGCGTTACGGCGATTTCTGTGTGTTGTGGCAGCGAAGGAAGTACGATTTATTACACGAAATGCGCGAAAACTCACTCGAAAGTTGCATGCCTTTTTGAGGGCAGCACACGTCTGTCGCACAGTCGGTCCGTTGAGGTGCGCGCAGCTCATTTTCAAAGTCAACGACAAACGAACGTCGTATTTATAGTTTTTTTACACTAGCTCGCGAAGTGAAAAGAGTATACTAGGTTTGTTCAATGTCAGTCTGAACATATTTTGTTTTTTACAATATATACTTATTAAAAATCTATACATCCTCATAATTTTTAAATATATATACCGTTAAAAATAAAATAGGATAAAAAAATTACACAAAAAAAAACATTGTTGGATAACTTTGGTTGGTCAATAGGTGGCGCTTTTGTTAATTTATTCTTTGTCTTCGAGATCGCCCAGAGGAAAAATTGCTTTTTTTTTATATATACTCGTTTTTTGTTGCTAGAGTTCATATTATATAATAGTTACACTTTAAAAGCGCATTGATCAGTCGGTTACACCCGACTGCACCGTTCCCGTTTTTTTTTTTTGTTGGTTTTATTATTGTTAGGTATTTGCAATTGATAAGAAATTTGTTGATGGCTTTGCTTTTGCATACTTTGCACTAGCTAACTATTTTTATACAAATATAAAGCCACAACACTAACAAAAAGCTCGCACACATACATTTGACTCACCTCTTGTGCGTGTGTTATTGTTGTTGTCGTCAGCAGGTGGCGGCAGCGGGCGGCAAGTAACGTCAAATACAACGCGTTGCTATTCTTATTGCCGTCGTCGTTGTTGCTGTTGTTGTTGCTAGTGGCAGCAGCGCCTACAGAGAGCAGCATACATATGTGGGTTTTACTTATGGCTTGAAACAATTTAATTTAAATGAACCGTCTAGTAATATTGATTAACATGAGAAAATAAACGTCGAAACTACATTTTGTGCATGCAGAGCAGCAGCAAAACACGCACACAACACCAACACTCATGCACAACACAACAAACACACACACACACACAAGGGCACAAGGACGCACGCCATAAATTACAGCAAAGCTACATACGTACGTCAACGACTTCTCCTCGCTCTGTGTGTGTTTAAAAAGTAAATAAATGCTTCTTTTTATGCACGTGATTTTATGTTGTCATAGGCGTGAATACACACACATACAATACCCGGAACTCACGACACCGTATGCAGCTGCAAAGGCTACTTTGCACTAGTAAATTCCGACAGCAACTAAAAAATGCCAGCGACAGGCAGCTTTTCATTCATGCTCTCAAAGTGTGCATGTGGGTGTGTGATCGGTCAGCTTTTACCGTTATATTGTTCTGGGCGCGAATATACTCACGCTTGAATTTAGCAATCTTGTCGCCACAAATTATTGCTGTGAGCAAATTTTTTGTTGTTGTTTTCCAAAAAAAAAATATAAAAAAAATGTATTCCTTTTACATTTTGACAGTAAATGCACGGATACACGCAGGTTAAATATATTAACCAAACTAAATTGCAGTGCTTGTTATCGATTTATATATTTATGACGCACTATCATAGCAGTCAGCTTTTGTGGCATGAAAACTACAGTGTGGCCCTACTTGGTGTCTTAAAAACATGAACAGCTGGTTATTACGTCGCTGTCCGCATTTATAGCCAAAAAAATAAACCGTCATTAATTTATTAAAATGTTACCTTTGGCACGCGGCATTTACAGCAGCTTGGCGCAGATAACGCGCAACAGCCGTGTCGCAATACATACGGCCAGCACGCTAAAATGTAATGCGGCAACAAAGACAGAAAACGAGACAGCCGACAACGGCGAAGAGGACGTAGCAAATGCGGCGCCGGATCCAAAGGATCGAACCAAAGTGATACCCGTGGAGACGTCTATGCGATATCTGAAGAGTGCCGCCTACAAAACAACCTATGGCGATGATTTTGTATGGACACAATACCGGTAGGTGATTTGAAACCCCACTTAAACTTGCAATTTAAATATGTTTCCCCAGTCGCAACCACAAGGGCATGTATGCGCCGCGGAAGACGCGCAAGACCTGCATACGCCAAGGCAAAATCTCCACCGGCAATCCGTGCCCCATTTGCCGTGACGAGTATCTAGTGCTGGATTACCGCAACACGGAACTGCTGCAGCAGTTCATCTCGCCGTATAGCGGCCAAGTGTTGAGCTATTCCAAAACGGGACTCTGCCAGAAGAGTCATCTGCGGTTAAGAGTTGCCGTGGAGCAGGCGCGCGATTGTGGCTTGCTTAGCTATGATGTGCCCTTCCGGGAGTACGACTATACCGAATACTATGGCAAGCAGGACGAACAGGAGCAGAAGAAATAAAAATAATGTAATTGAATAAAAATCTGTATGGTTATAAATGGTCAGAAATTTGTTTTGGTTTGAGGTTATGTTTAAATCAGCTGTTGCAACTAGAGTTGTGCACTGCAATTCAATTCAAGAAGTTAGTTCAATTTTCATTGTGTGAACGAATTAGTTCATCGTTCGTTTATGTGAACCATTATTGCTCACTTGACGCAAATAAATTATTTTCCATCAATTTTGTGGGAGCCACAAAAATGTCCTCAAACTTTCGATATCATATGTTGAAGAACGTTAAGCCGTACACCGTATATATACCACAATTAACCAAATCAGCTCTTCGTGTGCTCATACAAGTCTCCGTGCACTACATCGAAACCAAAAAGTCTTCGCCCGATGTCTTGGCACTCGCTATAAACAAACTGAAAAACGCAGGCCACGAAGTACCCAAGAACTTTTGCGAATTGTTTACGATGGTGCTACTGATAATGCAAATCTACCTGCGCTATCCCAAAGGAGTTGTCAAGGATCTGGAACTACGCCAGTGCTTGTCAGACGATTTAAGGTAACGTCATATAAGTGCAAGTGGCGATACCCTGTAGACAACCATGAACTTGCAGGTTGCTGACTTGAGGTATCAAAAAATAGTTGAAATTATTTATAACAATAATTAGTATTTGATAGATAAAAGGAAAGAAAGAGACAGAGATGGGAAATTACTGGCCCGATGGAAGAGATATTTAGCCCGTCCGGCAAGCTATGCCCCTGCTCATAGCTAAGGGCGGACAGTGATTTCTCGGAGATATCCTGAAAGCAATGATTTTATTAGGGGAAGAGAGAGATCTGAGGAGAACACGTGGTAAAGTTTATTATATTGCACTCATAAGACACGGAATGAATTGTGCAAGGCGTAGTTAGTTGTGCATGTAGGCAAGAATAAAGGATAAAACCAGGGCTTATAATCATTCCTGAGTAATTGATTCATTTAACATCTATTTATGGTTTTTTATTTAGCTTCACAGATGCGTGCGCGGAGGACTTGACCAAAGTGCTGCTTAATCATCGGACAACGCTCAGCAGGAATTTCTCGGAAACTAAAATGGAAAGAGCAAAAATGCTGGACATGCAATGGCGAATCAACATCTCCCTGAGTTCAACGTAAGAAAATTAAATATTTCAAGCATTATCTGAATTTACAGATCTCTCACTTTTTCTAGGCTGGCCCAACTGGATAAACCCACCATTGTGCTGCACTTTAAATTAAATAATGGCGTGTATCGAACGTTGGAACTTCCATTGACAATGTTTCAGCGGTTGCGATACAATGTCGCTGTCATGCTTAGCGAACTTCAATCCCTCCAGAATCGTCCTGTATTAAAACAGTTTTAGTTAGATGAATACTCTTAATTACAGACGTTGTTATTAAGATAATGATGACTTTAGCTTATTTAATATTACCAGTTATCGTAATTTTATTCTTAATGCAATTCTGATGTGCGTCATTCGTTTGTTTTACGCTTTTTAATTAGTTTTTTGTCCATAAGTGATTTATATTTTGAAGAACTGCGTTCGCGATTCTTTGCTCCAATCTTTTGATGTTCTTTGAATTGTTTATCCAATTCCTTAAGATATTCTTGCGGCAGAGTCCATTCCGAAATGGTGGAATGTTTTGTAGGATCACATTCTTCCGAGTATTCTGGAATTTCGATGCCCAGGCGTTTACACACTTTTGTTAATATGTCATCAATATAACTTGATATTCTTAAATATGCCTTCTTATCCTGCAATGATTAGAGATTAAAGAGAATGTTGTATGTTGACATTATATATTAGTGTTCTTACATGCTTTGTGGGCTGCAAGTTGCATATCACGAGTTTGCCACCATGCTTAAGGTTTTTAAGTGGCAAATTGCCACTTGGAACAATTTGCAAAGTGGTGCCCAGTGTTATGTTTAAATCAGCTATACTTATTTTGTAGACGGAAACATCTTTTAAATGGGACACTTTTTAAACATAACTCGACTTTTCTTACGTGGAATGCATAAATGCCATATCCAGGTCGCGCTCGGGTAGATCGTGCTCCCAATCCAAGATGTTGTCGTGCATAACTCCACCGCGGCAGCTGCGACTGTTACCAACATCAGCGGACCCACATGGACGCCCTAATGGTTTCTGGCCTACGGTCTCTACAGCCGACTTGCGCACGAACTGACGTCGACATTTGGGGCACTGCTCTATGAAAATATTGCCGTGAAGCTCCGCTATGTATTTTCGATCCAGTCCAGATTTTAAATGCAAGCCGTCAATGTTTTGCGAGACGATATACTGTATATAGCCGTGTTCCACTAACGACTTAAGTGCCATATGAGACTTGGTCGGCTTTGCCGCATCAAATGATGTATTGAAAGTCGGCTTTTCGCCTTTTTCTTCAAGCGTCCAGACCCCCTTGGGGCCCCTGAATTAGAATTGGGATTGGGCTGTATTCAGATTTTGTTAAAGTAATTATTTACTACCTAAAATCAGGAATGCCAGCTGATGTGCTTATGCCTGCGCCCGTGTGAAAAACAACGTGTTTGGAATCTTTAATCAAGTTGGCCAATTCTTTGCATTTTTGGTTGACAATTTCTTCACTGTCGAAATTCTACAAAGATGTTCATTTATATTACAAATATATGTATTGGAAGTGTGTTACTTACTTCTGGAACACCTAGAACTCCCTTGTTTTCGTATGCCGAAAGCCCTTCGGCATAGTTGCAACTCATTTTGGTTTTTTATTAATAACTGGCTTCCAGTTGAACTACTTACATGTTTGTTTACGAAAAATAAAACAAAACTGGAGGTATTATTTGAAAATATCGATATTTTGTAATATCGATAGACTTGGACCATTATTATTATTATTCTTATCGTGCTGTCAGCTGATCGAATCGTATTTTGGGATTTTGTTGTTTAAAGCAAAATGCAGTTACAAATATCTAGAAAAGCATGGCATGTTTGTGGACATTATCTGCGGCGGAATTTTTTTCAACTTAGTAAGCGGTACGTCCTCTGTTCAAATTAAATGTAAATGTCAATTGATAACTAGTTTTATCTCCATTGCCATTGATTTTTGACTGATATTTAAAAAGTAACATGAATTCTGGCGAATGGCGAACCGATGAAACTTATGTAGTGACTGAACGCTCGTATTATATAATTTATCAATTATTATATATATTAATATATCTCTGTATTACAGAGATGAGGGTAAATGGGATATGATTACCGCTGCCGGCAACGTTTCCACCGAGCGCGTCGTTCCAGATCAAATTCAGAAGCCCCCGTACTACTTTAAAGAGATGCCGGCCGGCAATACATTGGGGACCCCCGAGATAAAAGATGTGGAGCAGCTGCAGCACATGCGAGCTAGCGGCAAGCTGGCGGCACAGATCCTCCGTGAATGTGGCAAATTGGCGACAATTGGCACAACTACGGATGAGATCGATGCGTTTGCGCACCAGCGAATTGTAGCAGAAAATGCGTACCCGTCCCCGCTACGCTACGCGGGATTCCCAAAATCTGTTTGCACTTCGGTTAACAATGTAGCCTGCCACGGAATACCGGACGATCGCCGGCTCGTTGATGGCGACATAATCAACATTGATGTCACAGTCTATCAGAATGGCCACCACGGGGACTGCTCGGAGACCTTTCTCGTTGGCGACGTTGACGAGCGGGGACGCTTCCTGGTGAACTCGACACGAGAGTGCCTCAACCTGTGCATTGCGCTCTGTGGTCCGGGTGTGTCCTTCAATAAAATTGGCAAATGCATAGAGAGATTTTGCCAGGAACGGGATCTTGCATCGGTGGCTGCCTTTATAGGTCATGGCATCGGAAGCTACTTCCATGGTCCACCCGAAATTTACCATTACGGTGAGGATCCTACTTAAGCTCCACTCATGTTAACCGATATTCGAATCAATCCTGTACATAAATAGATAACGATATGCCCGGACAAATGCTGCCTGGCATGACCTTTACCATTGAGCCAATCTTATCGCTCGGCGGCGGGGAAATTGGAATACTCGAGGATGGCTGGACTGCAGTTAGTTTGGACAATTCACGCAGTGCACAGTTCGAACACACAATATTAATCACAGAGACGGGCGTTGAGGTGCTCACTAGCTAGAACATGTATTTCTACATAAATAGTGAATTTTTATTGCAAACTTTTACATTGAATTGTGAATAAACAGTTATACCGCGTTGCGGGAAAATTTGTATCCAAGTACTTGCTTCAAATAAATTATTTTGCTGTCTTTGAGCATTTGGTTAAGTGAAAATATGTGCATATTTATGTTGAATTTTGTGGGACTAAAGCTAACTGCAAATAGCAGTAGACTTCTGAACTGGCTTTTGAATCGGCAAGAACAACTTGAACTCTGGAGGCAGTTCATCTTCCGAATAGAGTCGATCTGAAAAGTAGACACGACGTATTCGACAGTTTGCATGGATCTGCACCCGCAGCGTCTCAACATAGTTTGTGCCGTAGGCGCGTCTTGTGAAGTCTGACAAATTGAATTGTATCTGATTCCAGCCCTCATCCAAACGCATTGGCATCGTGCATATGAACGGCTTCACCCGAGTTGTGGACTGGTAGTTGCTAGCGCGAAAGCGGCGTCTAACATTTTTGTCGTCAAGAACCTGTTTGTTTTTGAATGCAATATACATAAATTAGATGCTGCCATGGGGGTTGCGATTGAAGAGTCTTTTGCTTACCTGCACTTCGAACGTGAAGTACTTCTTCATGTTTTTGATAATCATAACCAGAAAAGGCAACTTAATGCCTAGCGTTTTTTTTGGGTCGGCCGGACATGTTATAAACGTTGTACTTACATTGGTTCCCACAATTTCGAGAACCAAGCTCTGTATATCATTGTCAGTGATACGCTTTATATGCCCATTTCGTACTTTCTTATCCCAAAGCTGTAGCGGCTTGGAACCGATGCTGTAGAGTATTGACAAAAATCCTGACTGAAACGTGTTTTTAAACATTTCGCGCAATTGCTTGACTGTCGTTTTGCGGTAACTCGAGCTTTTGCAATTTATTATATGGCCAGTAGGTGCTGGCCGATAAATTTTGCGAAGCCGGAATTTGTGTAGATTACGAACACAACTACAATGAATACAAATTTTCATATGTCAATAAATTTGTAAACAACAATGTGTTGCTAATAGCAACAGAGATGTTGAAAACTGCCTATCAAGTACACAACTATCGAAAGCCTCCACAAAATATCGGTCTTGTACGAAACTAATGTTCTTGTTGACAAATATTTTTATTTTCTATTGGATTTAATAAAACAAATATTTTGCAGTCTTTTAAGCTAAGACAATTTTTTTTTCATTATCTCTATTTAAACTGCGATATATTTTATAAAAACTGCACTTACAACTATTCGTAAAAAGATCGATTCTTTTTGCGTAACATTTAAATTAATGTTTACGGTTTACATTTTTCTGTTCAACATGAAGAATAGCAAATGTTTACAAATATAAATCAAAATCTATTCTTTTGCTCGAATAAAAATTTGAGTTTTCTCCCACTTTGCGAACATACACTCCATCTTTAAAGTAGTCGCCTTGAGACCAATTGTACATTTTCTCTGTACTGTATGGGCCCTGGATTTCGTCATCGCTTTGCTTCCATTTGAACTCCCACTTTAATTCGTTTGTACTTGGTTCGTTTACCTTCTGTGAATCTTTTAAAAGCTTTGACTCCTTCTCCTCGAAGTCGTCTGCATACATATCAAAAGATTCGCCGGCTGGCTTGCTGGTGCTTGGCAAGTCTTCAAGCTGGCGCTTTATCTTCTCGTACGTCTCCTGGTATATATCCATGTTGCCAGTGTTGGAGAGTACTTCGTTTGCCAATTCAGTAAGCTTCGAAATCTGTTGCGTTTCACTGTTCTCTATACCGGCTTTCTTTTGCCGCAGCTTCTCGAGCGTTGATAACTTAGGCCGCTTGCGGCCCAACCTCTGTAAAGCCATTTGTACGCTCTCGCCCGGTTTCATGTACTCCAGCATTTTGCCAAAGGCCGTTGACAGGTTAAATGGAGTGGCGGGTAGGCTGCCATCTGCGGAATTCTGTTCTTCATTGTTGGGATCAAAGTAGTTTTTGTCTTTCTCGACCTTTACATTAAGTAGTTAATTCATATGGGTATATTAACATGTCAAAGCTCACAGGCGCCTACCTTAACCCAGTCAATGTTATCCAGCCAATTGTCCTTAATCTCCGTCTCTTTGTTCCAATGATAGTGGCCATCTTTATCGAAATGACCCTCTTCCAGTTCTTCGCGCATATTAAATGGTGTTATCTTGACATCATCTTCTACTTTTCCAATGCCTTCCTCACCACCCTCAATATCGCTATCATTAAGGTTGTCACTGCAAAATTAATAGAAATATGTAAATCAGGTTTAAGGTTTTTTTTTTTTTTTTTTTGTTTGTACAAGGCTCACCGTTCGTAGTCATCAGAGTCCTCTTCATCTGAGTCCAGTGTGTGCTTCTTTTTAAAAAGTTCACTGTCAGCAACGGTGAAATTCTGTTTTCTTTTGGATGCCATTGTTAAAAGAGGTGTGCAAAATTGTTTTTCCTTGCTGTTATCAATCAAAAACTAAAATTAACAAATATTGTTGTTTCTGTTTCTTTCAGAGTTGCATCAGGGTACTTGGAACAAGTTCGATCGAACCAATTTATTATCAAAATTCGATTATTATCGAAAAGCTGCAGAACTCTCATCCCTGAGACTCTAAATGCTTCTTTTATAAAAATAATATAAAAATGGTAATTAATATTATTTTTGTTTCTTAATTGATATTTTGTAAGTAGTCAAATGTATAACCGTAATACTTTTAATTGCAGCTACCGTTGTCTCTATTAAAAACGGCACAAAGCCATCCCATGGTAAGAGTGCCGGCTTTTATGCCAGAGTGCACATTTTACATTTGTTTGTATTAAATTTTATCTTATTTGCCAGCTAGTGGAGTTGAAAAATGGAGAAACCTATAACGGACACTTAGTGAGCTGCGACTCCTGGATGAATATTAACTTACGCGACGTCATCTGTACTTCAAAGGTACCATTGCCATTATTCTAATTACCAGTTAGATTTAATGATTTACCTCTTTATTGCAGGATGGCGACCGGTTCTGGCGCATGCCAGAATGCTACATACGAGGAAGTACAATTAAGTATTTACGTATACCAGACGAAGTTATTGACATGGTAAAAGAAGATGCTCAGGCCAAATCGCGAAATCGAGCCGAAATGAACAAAAATCGTGGCGGCAACTCACAGAACCAAAATCAGCGCGCACCTCGAAGCGGGAATAGGAATAATTTTGGAATTCGCAGTGGGCCCAGTGGCGGAGGACTGGGGAATGGCGGCATGCGCGCTGGGAATTCAGGGCAAGGCAATCGGCCACCCGCGCAGGGAAACAAGCTTAGGAAGTAATGTAATGTAATATTGGTAGACATTAAAATTGATTAAATTTGCTACTTATTCAATTCTTAAATATATTTCCTAATTTTTGTATGCCTTTCTTTTTGTTTTGGTTATTTAAAGGTAAGAATGTGTACATATATTTATTTAAAATATTGTTTTAATTCACGAAGTGTATAGTGTATATTATTATAGTATATATATATTATTCCAATCAGCTGTTTTTGCCATTTGAAATGTTAGCAATATCGATAACACTGTTTCTTTGATTCAAATATCGAAAATACCATATGTTAAATTATCGAATGTTATCGAATTATCCTTTTGTACTTCATATAAATTGTATTTAAAAACGCAATGGACTCCACGGAAAATATGCACATTACTCAACGGGACGAGGAAACTGAGGAAAATGAACGTATAATAAAATTGCAGGACTTAATTGAAAAAAACATTAAAATCGGTAAGCGAAGTTAGTAAACAATATTCAATAAATACATAAAGGCGCCATTTTGCACAGATCAACAGATTGAATCCCGATCATTCTCCGAGTCTATATCAGCTATTAATGATATTTTGAGCAGTGCCAATGATATTGTAAAAGGCTACGAAGATCGCAGAACAAATTCTACTGAGCTTGTGCTAGACACTGAGCTACTGAGGCGCAATCACGAAGTGGTGGGAAAGGCCATACAACATAACTCGAATTTCACCGACAGAATGTTCTGTACGGCAATAGTAAGTAGAAGCTAGAGCTCTGTATTTGCATAACAATGCACAGTGTGCAGGGCTCGACAATTAACCAGAGATGGGCACATACTATCACAGTGTGTGCCTATCCCGATTGCCAAATATAAAACACTGACCGGCTTACGCTTTGCAAAGAACAACCTTGTTTTCAAAGATAATTCAGAGAATTGGGATGCATTGTGCGGTCTCGCTTGCCAGCATGGAACACCATTCTTTACGAACGCCTCCATGTTGCCGTTCATCAATGTAGAACCAAAAGAGCAGATTCCAAAACAACGAGCTCCTCGCAAAAATAACACAAATGTAAGTTTTTGCTTAAGATCACACTGCAAGTAAGGTAATTTCATTATAGCTTTATAGACAGTAGAAAAACGTCCCAAGCAAAGTGACAAACTCGAGCGCAAGGGCGAAGGTTCCACGGCTGTCAACCATGTGATGAAGCAAATTAAGAATATTTACCGAGCGAGCAATAATCAACCAATTCCGTATTTTAAACTTATCTGTAATCCCCACAACTTTATGGAGAGTGTGCAGAATGCATTGATTATTTCGTTTCTTGTCAAAGAAAATCTAATTTCGATGGAAAATGGCCCAGACGATTTGCCACAGGTTAAAATCAACAGCAATCCGAAAGAAAGTGCTGCAAATGAACCCTATCAGGCTATCTGTTGTTTAGATGTTGCGTTATGCCAGGTAAGGGTATTAACATAAATTAAATTAAAATTATTTAAGTATTAATGCACTTTTTTATTTATTGATTTACAGAAATATTGTAAACATTACAATATTACGGAACCACTGTTAACACGCGTAGAGTTTGATGATAACTGATAATTTTTAAGCTTCACAAGTACTTTAAAAATAGATTATTCAGAGGTAATCTTAAATTCTAATGTTTTTTTTTATTATTTGCGAAACTTGTTGAGCACACCTCGCATAAGTAAAGAGTCCATTGAGATGCACGGTTTGTGTATATTTTAGCTTTAAGTCCGAAATGCCTTTAAATTTATTCAGAATGTTTTAGTTGTGCTTTACATTTTTCTTATGGCACACGCACTTTTCACACAACGCTAGATTTGTTTATTGATAATTCAATTAAGTAATCAACAACAGAATGCAGTTGATAAGGTCAGTAGACTTATTTATTAATTATACTGTTATGAGTTCAACAGATAACCGAAGTTCAAATAATAATTCATAATACTTATGTTTAAAAGTAGAAGATTAGCCTATTTGAAATATTTACTCACAATCAAGAATACATTCAAAGTACAATACAGTGTAATTTAACACTCTACATTTTTTTTTTAGTAAACTTTAATATAGTTGTTGTTCCATTGGCTATATTATACCAATTTCTGATTGATAAGTAATTTACCAAATGATGCTACTTGATTCCAAATAAAAAACAAAACAATGTTTATTATATTTTATTTTATTTCTTAACAAATATAAAATTTTGTTTGTTTTTAGCCTGGCTATAAGCTTACTAACGCTATTTTATTTGGATGTTCAGCGCTGCAACGCGTCAGCGGAGAAAATACAATTGGATATAGGCAACGTAACGAATTTATTGGTCAAATCAGATCCAAGCGAGAGCGACATTGACGACGATTATATAGACTATGTGGATGAGAATGAAGTTAGCAAGCAATCGCGTCCGCGCAATCAGAGCACGTTTGATAGAGTGGGCACATTTTACACATGGGATCGCTGGGAGAAGTGGAGCAAATGTGGCACAACCTGTGTGCAAATCAAAAAACGCAAGTGCATTGAACGGTAAAGCTTAAAACACAACAATAGCAAAATGGCTTGGAACTAAAGAGTTTTGTTTCTGACCCAGTACCAAGAATTCAACCGAGGATATCACTGTGGAAAAGCGATTTTATCCTGGTAATGACAAGAGAGGCTGCTTTGGTGTATTGAAGCGCTATCGCCAGTGCAAGGAGGAGCGCTGCAAGGCCGGGAAGCAGCGACTGCGTGATGAACAGTGCGAAAGATTCAACAGCGTACCATATCGTGAGACGTTCTATAATTGGGTCGGATATGAGAAAGAACATGACGAGTGCATGTTGTTCTGCCGCGCTGTAAACTCCGATTTGTTTATTAGTATGAATCAATCCGTCACCGATGGTACGCCGTGCAATCGTCCAGCCGTTTACTATACCCACTTCTACAGACGACAGGCGGTGTGTGTGGAGGGAATTTGTCGGGTGAGTGAATGTACATGTATAAATATTATAGCTAACCATAGCTCCCATTTTTCCAATAAATGGTAAAAGGTTCGGTATATTCATATATATTCGGGTAATTCAATTTGCAACTCTGGTTCTGCATGGTAAGCAGGGTATTTAAACTTCGATAGGCTTCTTTCTGTTTGGTTTCCTTATAGCATCTCTATAACATCTGTAAATAATAACTTTGACTCTTCCGGTCTGTGTGGGGATTTTAATTGCGTGAATTTATCCCAATTGCAAATTGAATTCTTGAAATGAATGGGCAACTCAATAAAATTTCATTTCGACTTGTTGTGGCAAGTTTATGAGCTTGGGCGTGATGTCATCTAAAGAAAAGGAAGCTTACAAAAAGACACCACGGATCTTCAACTTACTCTAATCAGCCTTAGAATAATAATAGATATGTCACACACGCCATACACTTACGTATGAATTATCTGTGGACCCATGCTTTTGGAGACCATTTAAATCCATATATTTTTAACGTACCCATTTGGGTTTTAATGATGGCATTCAGCAAGGGCAGCCACAATTCAATGTTGAATGCATTCGATTTCTGTTTATGGCCAAGTTAAATTGGCCAAAGTCAATTTTCACCAATGGCATGCAAATTGCCCAAGTCGCTGGTACTGCCGCTATATGGTTAGGTATTTGGGTACTCCTCGGCTGTAAAGACCGTTAGGCGTCTTTACGCGTGGCCACACACATGCAACTGGTTCTTGAAGTGCTGCCAAATGCAATAAATCTTAATTAATATCGTTTGCCAATGATTTCCATATTCGTTTGGCTTTCGGGTCTTTTCAATTTATAATTTAATTAGTTTCTGTAGGCGACCGGCCGACCAGTGAGCTCAAGTAAAAGAAAAAGTATAGATAATGGGCCTACATATGTGCTCATGGGCTTTCTGTTGACATGACCCCATTATCGCCTGATAATTACAAATACTTACATACATATGTAATTAGCCCAGATACAAAGCCTTCGCATTGTTTTTATGGTTCTCCATACTCCGTGGCCACAGCTCACTCTCGAAATATATCAACTAAAAACTGTGTCAAAACACTCGAATGCCTCCCTCTTAGGTGCCTTAGATTAGAGCCATGTCGGCATTGGCCCACTCTTTGCTCTCGTAAGATCAAAGCGGTCTCCGCTATCTTTGTAACAGCCAAAATCCAAATCAACAGCATCTGATAAACCCTATTATGTTTTTACATGTTGTTAACTCTTTTAACCTGCTATTTCAAAATCGTGTGGGCCGGTTAACGTTTGGGTTACGTTTGATTTCAGGCTGTGCACAGCAGCGGCTTAATTCGTCCTGTGACAACCCGTGACAGTCAAGAAAAATGTGGTTCGGTGCTGTGCAAACATGTCTCCAAAATGTTTAACAAGACAATACCAACAAAGGGCTATAACTACATCACCACTATACCTGTTGGGGCCATGAATTTGTCAATTAGGCAAAACAATAGTGAAAATTCGTTGGGTGAGTCCGCATTTAGATTATATAGATATACTTTGATCAATGATAATTGTTGTTTTCAGCACTGAAAAGCCCCGAAGAAGTCTTTCTCGTAAACAAAGATCATGTGAAGGTATCAGACAATGGCATTTTTAATTTTTATGATAATACCTACGAATATGATCAGGGAAATTGTTGGCTGACTTCAAGGGGACCGCTTTCCAAGGCTGTGATTTTGATGGTAATTCGAAATTGAAATACACAAGAATGCAATAATACTTCTTAAATATTTTCCGAACAGCAATTTTCAGCGGTTGGTCGGAGCACAATAAATGCGGTTCAGTATAACTACACTATACCCATATCCTCGTCACACGTTATTGAAAAAGAGGAACTGCAGGCCATATGGGTTGAGTCAGGTCAGATCACCAGCCATACCGATGTCAGCTATGCACAGCGCATTCGGGATCGCAAACGTCGACGTTTCTACTGGAAGTTGTTGGGTTTTGGTGAATGTAATCGCTCCTGCGGCTCAGGCACACGCACGCCCATTTTCCGGTGTGTTTGTACGCGCGAATCCTCGGAACATTACTATTCACCCCGAAGCTGCGCCTCCGTCGAGAAACCAACCTTCAATGACGACATCTACAACTGCAATCGTGGCCTCTGTCCGGCCTTTTGGCGCCCGAAACACTTCAGCAAATGTGAATGCCCGGAGGGCAGCTCCATCGGACAGCGCGTGCGGCACTTTGAGTGCATGCAGGAGCAAATTAAGGGCAATGTCCTGCCGGTACCAGACGGGATGTGTCCTAAACGAAACGATCAATCTGAAGTCTGTCGATGCTAGACTAAAATCAAGATGAAACACAGGGGGGTAGAGGGTATCTCATGGAATTGTCTGACTTGTTTTTGTACGATTTATCTGATCCCATCCTTAAGCTCTATTCTCTGTATCTCAACAAGTGTGGCAACTTTCCCCTTTAATTTCTGTAGACAAGCCACATTTTGTGATCCAACAACTTGCTGTGCGTTCCTCGTGTGAATTGCCTTTAATATATTACACAGAAGTCAGAGAAGCGGGTCAATAAAGACGATTATCCATTTAAAATCTATGACTTCGTGCCGCAATTAATGACCCACAATGCAGAAGCTCAGCTCGCTGCTCTCTGTCTCTCTTTATCTCTTCCTCTCTCTTTGAAAAGGCTTCTTTTAATTTCCAATTGGCCGCAATAAAGAATATATCAAATCAATTAACGAAAACTATAAATTAATGCTGAAATCTAATGAAAATATTCAATTTATGCTACGCGGTTAGACAAATTCTCGTGAATATCAAGTTACGCTGAAGATTTTCGTTTTTAATTTTTTTTTTTTAATTTTGCTTTTGCTCTTCACAATTGCCTGAACAAAAATAAGCCGTTAGGGAAAAATTTATGGTTAGCGAGAAACTAATGATTTTGTAACTAATAGAATGCAGCTCGCAATTCAATTGCCCAAAAATTTTAATTGAACTTAATGGTAATTTCTTGCGCGGCTTTTAATTTTATTATACACAATGATAAAATGCCAACACATAAAATAAAATTACACTGTTTAAAACTTATGCATAATCTTCATTTAAATTTTTAATGTGGGTTTTTTTTTTTATTTTTAGACTTAGTTTTACGAAAATCAGCCTTAAACGAATAAACTTAACCCAAAAATGTTTATTGCAAAATAGATTGCAGAGAAAGGTTTTTGGAGGATTAGTCAATTAAAAATATTTCCCTTCTAATGAAAAAAAATTCTTCTGTTTCTTGATGTGGAAAACCATACGAAAAAATGTCGTTTTTGAATTATTAAAGTGTTATATTCTGAATCATAAAACATTGTTGATTGAACTCCAACCCCGACATTCTCGCGGAATAAATATTCTTTCAAGTTTTGCTCAATTTATGTGTATGACATAATTTTAAGCTAATAATATGTACATATTTATGATTTGTTTGTGGACACCATAAAAGATGAATTCTAGGCCTACAATATGAATGGTATTCGGCAAGGTCTTTGGGCTTTATTTGACGCTCGACGTTACCGTTGTGACAGACCCCTCGGCCGATTAGCATGACAAATATTTGATTTAACTACTTACATTTATAATGTGCGTGTAAACATTGTTAATGTGAATGTGAATGCACCTGTTTCTGGCTGAGCTGCGCGCGATTCCCTTTGGCCGACATTTCCGCTTTTGATAAAACAATGGGTATATGCCTAACATGCGTGCTGCTCTACGAATATATTATGTATTTAAGTGTTTGTATAGGATTACGCGTGTTTTTATACACTATTCACTATATGAATGAAAGAGGTGGTATTGGCTGCGTGTAGCTATATTTATGGTTATTATTTTTATTTTCAAAATAATGTTAGCGAGTATTGCGCCGTCGGTTACACCCGACTGCAAAGTTCTTAATTGTTTTTACTTGCTTCGCTTTAAACACAACCAACTTGTTGTGATTTAAAGTGCGTAACAACTGTTGTCGCTTCTATGCTCCTTATATTCGAATAAAAACATGAAAGTGAACACTCGCACTCGCACTCGCACTCGTATTCACACTCGCACTCACACTCGTATTCGGACTCACTCTCGCTCTCGCGTTGGGAGTGTGGCGCGTTTGCAGTGGAAGCACGCATCATCCATCCAGACTTTTTGGGCGCGCGTCGCCAGCAACGAAGCCACCGTCCGGCGCCCACCTCCCCCGCTTTTACAGTTACAGTGTGTGTCGCAGGCAGTAGCTTTGCTGGCGTCTGCGTCGGCGGCGGCGGCGGCGGCGGCTGCGCTGAGGCTGCGGCTGCGGCTGAGGCTGTCTTCATCGCGCTTCAATTCCCAAAACGATTTCCCAGCTATTTTAGTTTGGATTTGCGTACCACGCGATGATGACGGCGGCTTTAATTAAAACGAAAATACATTATATCGGCAAATATACGTAGTACTAGTTGGCTTTTTGGAGGCGGTTTCTTAAACAGACCGAACGTTATCACCAAAAACACCCCCTGCTCACCCCCTCTTACAGCGATTTAGTGGCGAACTTTGCCATAAAATGTTGAAAGTTTAAGTTTGTGCTTTTTATTTCAAACGATAATTGGTGACTGAAAAGCCATTTGTGTGTAATGAGATTTAAAAAAGTGACACTTTTTCAGTTTAAACAAATCGATATAAAACTATTTACCTACTTTTCATGGTAAGATTAAAATTTGGCTTAAACGGTTAAAACGTTAAAAGCAACCCCATCTAAACTTGGCCTAGTTTCTATTACAAACTATTACAAATGAAATGTATCTCTTAATCTTATCTCTTAACTCTTTCTATATAGAGGTGCATATGTGTATCCTCCCTTTTCTTAAAGCACAATTTCACTAATAAACCCATCATAAAGCCGAGCTTAAAGCGTGTGAACAATATTTTACAATAATGCCCAATAGGTAGGCCACGCGTGCCCTTTGAAGCTATTAAAACTAGATGATAGGCTTGTGGTTGAATTAATAGTTTCAAAAAAAAAAAACCGAAAAAAGTTTCAGTTAGCTCAACTAGAAGATGCCCTGTAAAGCTGTAAATCTAACTATTGCCTTTTTGTCAGATTGAAATATTGTTGATCTGTGTAGTCTGTATTCTATACCTATAGCCTTGCTGAAAAACCAATTATACCCCGCTTGTTAACCGTTTTCAATGGGTACAGGGTATCATCTTTGATGGCCATAGGCATTTCATCGCAACGTCACAATTACAAAATGCACTTATGGCCCAATGACATTCCACTCCCGCTTTCGTTCTCAAGTGCATCAATCAATCTCACAAGTTTATTGTCTTCGCGGAGACAATAGCACCCAGATATGAGAATCAAAAATGAAGCCATTAAGTGTTGTAGGTAGCTTGAGCCCTTGTTGTTATTTCTTCGAATATTGACTGAGTGTCTTTTGTATAGAAAAAATAACGTTAAAAAACACGCTGAGATTGAAATCTCGCACATCGATTATCGAGAAGTGTTTCGTTGCATTATTTATACCAATAAATTATATTGTTTCATAATCCATCCGCATCATATTTTCATATTTCGTATGTTGATGAGCGTTTGCCGGCTGTTTGATTTTGTTGTTATTTAAATGGGGTTTGATTAAAATAACACTTTTGTATTTGGGTCAGAAACAAATTATTTGCAGAACTGGGCGTTGTGGCTCTTGTCAGTGCACACATAATTAAATACAGTGAAGACTCTGCCAACAGACAGTCGACAAATTTTCTATAACCAATAGAATTCCCGGTGCATATATGTACATATATACACAGACATATCCATAAACGAACGAATAAATAAACATGTGTAAGCACTTCCTAATAACCAGAACTTCAAATGCGAAAGCATTTGTTTCTCATTTCTGTTTCTGTTTCAGTTTCTGTTTCAATGCATGCAAATATTGAAGACACTTGACTCGATTTCCGTATGGATTCACTTCATATCCGATCTATTCATTTGTCGCTCCCATTGAAGTATTTAGAAATGTTTGTGGCACAAATGTGCATTTAAGTTGCCACTTTTCACAGTATTTAATTTTGTAAGAGCCTGTTCGCAGCTTCAAGTGCTGCTGTTTGTAAGCCCACAGATATGTATATATGTATATATATTCAAGCATATCAACAAATATGCATTGGAATGGCAATGGGTCGATTGACACATATTCGAGAAGTGCGCGGACTCATAAATGTTACTTAACGCTGATGCACTCTCTGCATCTCATTTAGCAGCCAACTGGCTTATTTACATGCAATTCTTGACATACTCTACAAATGCATTAACTGGAGTTTACTAACAAGAGAATTAGCCGCTATTTACTTAGTTTCAAATCTTACCCAACATGATTTTTATGGGCTTGATGACCCAATTCCATAATGAATTCTTGGCACATACTAAATATTAAAAATCAATCGATCGAAACTCTAGCTTTAACATTGAATCAAAAAAGGATTGCTGTCATTTAGTTGGACTTATGGGTTGTTCTTCGATTGAATTGTCGACCACAAAGGTCGTTGGTTATGCTCTATATAGTATATTAAATCTAGGCATGACGAGAGATGTTCAGTACCCACGTAAATATGCAAAAAAATTAGGCAATGCCTATTTTCGACAAAAGAGAACCCAATATCGAAACATTCACTTTGAAAATTATAGACCATGAAGGTCAATACTATGACAATTTCATTTGGAATCTATTCAAGCAAATATATTCACAAATCCATACAAGTCGTGCAGCTGGGTGAAGTTTGGTGGGAGCTCGCCATAAGAACACACCCTACTCTACACACACACACACACACACACACATATACACATATATTGCTATTGCTCAAAAATGTCCAAATTATATAAACGATGCCAGCAACTGCTTTCGCAGTTCTGTTCGCATTTCCTATCGCATTAGGCTCTGTTTTATTTTTTGTTGCATGGTCACGGGCGATTTGCTTGGCTTTACAGTTTTCACAATACGTATTGTATAATAATGTGTATATACACATCTATGTAGTTGGCTAGCTTGAACTAGTGTTAAAATGTTGTACACATATAAACATGAACCGATACACACTCATCAAAAAGACCCCCGACTATGATGTGATGCTATACAATATTTAGATATATTATAAAGTATTTCAATTTTGTGTTATGTCTATTACATTGTAGAATGTTTTTGAGAAGAAATAAATCTTTTTCATAAAAACATTAATTTTTTTTAATCCCCGATACTGATAAAATTTTGGCAATGTATTGGAAACATACATAAATTGTAAAAAATTAAAAAGTTGCTAAACAAAAACGTGTGTTATGAATACATCTTCATTTAAAATCAAAACAGACAAGGACTTTCAATTAAAATATTAGCATTACATATTTTGTGACAGAATTGGAATACTCATAATCATAACTTTTAATGAGTTTCCAAAGTTCTACCAATATACACATTTATACAGATGTTTTGGCGTAGATATGTATGCAACATACTTTTGCTAGTCTATTCGATCTAACGACTTCCGATGAGCCGGCGATAATATTCGCTTTTCATCCCGAAAATTTTTGACGCTATCGCAAAAAGTCAATCTACGCAGTTAATTTGGTCGCTCCCGCCGTTGGGAACACTCCACAGACAATTTGCCGATGTAATGTTTCGTTTCGTTTCGTTTCGTTTCGTTTTTTTTGTTTTAACTGAGCCGATCCGATCCGAACTTAACCGAGCTGAGCTGAGCTCATTATAAATGAGGGATGGGAGTGTCAAACTCTGCAGCGAGCGCAAATTACGAGCAGATTAATGATCACATGTTTCAATGCGTTCTTTCTTCGTTTATTTGTTCTTTTTTTAAGCTCAGCTATGCGTAAAGGCATCCGCAAGAGAACTAAGCTGTGTACATAGAAGTGTGTTGAAATCTATTCAATCATTCGCATACAATATACGTGGGGGTAATACATACATGCACTTAGAGAGCAAACATTTTAAAATGCTATGCAAACTTTAAAATACATTCACACTCGACTTATTTTATTAATTTATTTATTTTATTTTTTTTTTAGATTTATTTATTATTAGAAAATATTTCTTTGATTTTGTCTGAGTGTACTTTTTGGCATTCCATCATGTACATATGTATGTTTGACAGCCACGACAAATGACTAAATAAATCATCAATTTTGGTTATTTTAGAACATGATTAATTGCAAATATGTATGCTTCATTTAAAGTTTATTTATAGCAGATTTTATTTGGAGCTGTGCTAAAACTGTTACTGCTATCGCCTGATAAATAATCGTTGGTAATTTATAGCTCTTCCCATATTTTCTCTTTTTCAAATTAATTGACTTAATTGATTTTATTTTATCGCAAACATTTCACAAGGGAAGCCATCGCCGGGGAATTGATCGATAAAGAGCATATAAAATGTTTACAGCCATACAAATCCCGAGCTAACTTTTAGATATCTGTCAATTTCGCATGATTTTTTTAAGTGAAGCACCTATTGCAGAGAAATCAATTACCTTTAATTAGTGGAGTGCCTCGTCGGACAATATCAAGTCATTATCTAGGTCAAGGATTGGGAAAATAATGTTAGCTAGAATAGAAATTAATGACAAAGAACATTTTTATACAACATTGTTTTTACTGGTTGATGACTAAATGACTACCTAAATGTAACTACTAACTAAATGTAAATACTAAAATTCGATTTAAATATAAATATAATTTATAGGTCTTTAACTTTCTTTCAATAAATTTTTCAGATAAGTTGCATACCTATGTAGTCCGAAAGCTCAAAAATTGGCAATACAATGGCAAATTATATTTATATATTGACGTAAGTACGCATTAAAATTAAAGTTTTATAAATTTGTATTTTAAAAATATATAAATTTTCAGCATTTGCCTGATTGTTGCAGCCTTAACACAATTGGTCGTGGCGGATAAATCAGCCTTGGAACGCATTAAGGTAATTCTGTTCGTTGCCAAACTTATTATTGATTCAAATCATTTTTACAGATTTACTAATATTAATAAAATTATATATATTCTAGAAACATCAAGAATGGCTGAATCTACATAATAAACTGAAAGCGGATAAAGTGAAATACACCAAGTGGAAATCATCTATCGAGCTTGCAAATTTATGGCGCGTTAATAAGCAGCCATCGCCAAGCCAGAATTCGAGTCTGAACGAGGTGTACTCGGAAAACGAAACCACCTCAATTAACACCAATTTAATTGGCGATGCTAACCCCACGACTCTAACCCAAGCGACTCGCCTGCGTAGTCTCAACAATGCACAGGATATCGGTAATATCCAGTCGTCTGATATATCAAATACGTCGACGACTGCAGAGCCAACTGTGACGACGAAATCCTTTATAGCCGAGCTGCCTGTGGCTCGGACCACCAAAGCGATGTTGCGTAAAGCCGACGAAGTCTCTTCAACGACCACGTCGACGAGTACAACGACGACTACGAGGAAACCGAAGCTGAAGGTTCGACCCTATCCGAGATGGGCCAATTGGAGCCCCTGGAGTGAATGTTCGCGCAGTTGCGGAGGCGGAATAATGCATCAAGTACGCAAGTGCATTGATCGGTGAGTACACTAAAAGAAATATCCAGAATTGTAAAAATCATAAATCGAATAATGGCATTAAGCAAAGAAATCGGTTATGTTTGGACTGTTTTATGTGGATTGAGAAATGCATTTAGTTTTGTTATTTAAACATAAATTCTAAATATAATCATCAGAGCAGCTTGTTTTGTTTGTTTTTAGCAGTGTATTTTATTTTCTTTTTAATTAGCAATTCAAATTTAACGACGTCATTATCAATGCTTAAACAAAGTGACCTTTAATATCTACACAAGAGGTAAATCGGTTGCTTAAAAGTCATTTGAGAGGTTCGTCACGCGGCTCTGATTGTGTTATCATGATCTGCGTGTCGGTCCGAACGTTCTGTCCATTAAATCCAGACAACGGACACTTCCATTAAACTTCAAATTTGCTTCAGGTAGTACGTCCAAAAACTGTTGATTCTTAGTAGAGATAGGCGCGTGCCAATTATTTTTTATTCGCTTTAAGATTAACCAGCATTTAATATAATTCTAAAATCAGGTTTCATTGACAAACGTAATATTATATTTAATTTTTAGCTTAGTTTTCAACCTATTTTCGTGTCGCACACATTTCGTTGAACACGAACACGTTGTGTGGATTCGTGCGTGTTCGTGTCATGTAAGAAAAGACGAACACGCACTCAACTCCAATTCTTAGTCATCTCGGCACAGTGTAAACGGGTTATTGCCTTGAGCTGGGTTTTTTCTAGATTTTCGTATGCGTCCAGCGTCATTTTGGCTGGAAAGTAATTCATGCTAATTGTTTTGTCAACATTTAAGATATATTTGCCGAATATGATATGAAAACAATATTCACAGTATATAGTCGATTGATATATTACTCTATAGCTTAAGCAAATATTGAAAAATCTCTTTGTGGCTCGTTCTTATTTATCCAACTGTTATTAGTTTTAAATATTATGAAATTGGCCTGCAGGTTGTTAACAAAGTTCTCTGGCTCTTGCTAGTTCCTCTTGCGTTACAGGGTATTTCTGTGGTCATGCAAAGCTCGATTTATAAATAAAACTCTTGTTTGTATTTTTCCGTCTCATGTACATAAATAATCAATTTGTGTTTTTATTTATCCAAATATTAAATAGATAATTATTGACCTAACCAATCCACTTTGTGTGCAAACATTAATTCGCTTGATTTTGCTCGTAAAATCTAGAGAGATATCGCATCACGGAAACCTGTATATACCAATAGAACTTGTATAAGTTTGCCGTTAGTTAAAAAGAAAAACATAAATTTGGCACTCTAAACTCCCTTAATGAGAGCATAACTGAATATTTAAACAAACCCAAATGCATATTATTGAATATGATATTCAGAAGCCATCTCTAAATTTCTGAACGGGTATTCTATGCTTTTCTATTCTTGAACAGCAAACAGTTCACAGAATATATACGAACTTGTGAATATTACACATATTATAGAGTATCTTCTAGCATGTAATCTCCGTTGTATTACTCTTACTTGCCTCAGTCTACTTTTTGGACTTGTTTTGAGTTAAAAAGAAATCTCAACATGGCGAGAAAAACAACAAACACAAGGCTCCATCTGAACAATGCCAGACTTTGTACGCTTGTTTTGATGACCGACTAATAAATAATAAAAAAACCCCTTAATGTTGAGAGCTGAGTTTTTGCTATAAATACGAGACCTGAGTTTTAAAAAGCGTGAGTTTCCGGCCATCCACGAGTCGTTCGAGTTGCTGTCCATTGAAGTTTCATATCAGAAAATGTCCAAATTATTTCACATTTGCCTTCTGTCGCTGGCTTTGGTTGTCCAGGTATTTACTCAAGAATAGAACAGTTCTGTAAGCAGAAGCTAAACTTAGTGGTGTTTAATTGAAGTGCGCAGTATCGGAGAGTCCTGCAGAGGCATTGAACCATCATATTCGCGGACAACTTCAGTCCTACGAGAGTTTCCTGGCCAACGATGATGGTACACACAAGGAGGATCTGCAGAAGCTGATCAAGCTCTACGAGTCCGCACTACAGATTGAAGATTATGATCAGAAGCAGGCCCTGGTGAACGGTGTGCCGGATCAGTTCTCCAAGGAATTCGGTACCTTTGTCCAATCCAAACTGCATGCAGTTCAGGTCAACGAGGACATCCTCTCTGCGGTTAGCTTCTACAAGTCCCTCCTGAGTAATGCTGAACACAAGACTGATATCGAGAAAGCCGTTGCGGAACTCGAAGGCCTGCAGAAGCTGGAAGATATCGAGGCGAAGAAGAACGGCCTCGTCAACCTGGAAAAGTCCTTCAGCCCCGAGTTTGTCACCTTCCTCAAGAAGGACTCCTTGCCAAAGATCAACCACGACCTGCAAAGCGGTGTTGACTTCTTTGAGAAATTGTTGGCCGACAGCGAGGTTCCGTTCGCCACAGAAATCAAAGCTCTGAAGGCCCAGGCTGTAGAAGCCCTCGCCGAAGCAGTCTCCATCGATGATAAGCAGAAGGCGCTCTACGAAATCAGAAATCCAGCTAACGTCGAATTGACCGAATTCTTGAAAAAGAAGTTCGTTGAACTGAACTAGGGCTATTGTGAATTCAGTTCATAAACTGGCTATTGATTTTTAACTGTCAAATTTCCTATATCATCAACAGTTGTCTTCACCTATAAGTTAAATAAACTCATAAACAAAAAACAAACTATTAACGAGTATCAGCTATTTATTTTGAACAATTTAGATTTTGTAGCTACTATATTTCAAACTCCTTTAACTTTGTAGAAATTCAACCGATTCTCATGTTTGTTCCGAATTGATTCTGCATTTAAAATAATTTGTATGTCCTTTGAAAATGGGTAAAAATGGGTATAATGGTTTTGTGCAAATGTATGTAACAGGCAGAAGGAAGCATCTCCGACCCCCAAAGTATATATATTCTTGATCAGCATCATTAGCCGAGTCGATTAAGCCATGTCTGTCTGTCTGTCTGTTTGTCTCGCGGTCCGTTTCAGAGACTACAGAAGCTAGAAAGCTGATTTTGGACTCATTCGGTTCGTATGTCCATGAGACATAGTTGTGACCTTCCGATATTCATGTTTTATGGCATTTTAATCATGGTTTGGTCCCTACATTCATTCTGCATTTAAATATTTTGCATATTTGAAAATGTGATTCTGAGGGGGTCAAAATTTTGGTCAAAAATAATGTCAAAATTGACAAAAATTTTTACATTTAAAGCTCTTGGATCCATAGTCCCAAACTTCAAACTATCATAACTTTGTCAAAAGTGAACCGATTTTCACGTATGAGGGCATTTTGTTCATGATTTGTCCTGCAAATTGATTCTGCATTTAAAATATTT
>SCDY01000597.1:0-53675 GCA_004143825.1 Drosophila micromelanica
TTTTTCAAAATTTAGAATTGCGAGTTTACATTTTTAATCGATTGTATTTGCCATAATTAGCATAAAAAACAATATTTAAGGTGATTCTGAGGGGGTCAAAATTTTGGTCAAAAATCATGTCAAAATTGACAAAAATTTTGACATGTAAAGCATAGCTCCCAACTATTATAACTTTGCCAAAAATAAACCGATTTTCACGTTTAATGGCATTTTGATCATGATTTGTCCCGTAGATTGATTCTACATTTAAAAGTTTTCAATTTAAAAAAAAAAAATTTTTTTTTGAATTTTTTGGTCAAATATCATGTACTCCCCCCTTATGAATGTAATATTCTCGATACAAAGCATATGTCTGAAGATATAAGATATAAATCTATAATTTATAAAACTATTTGCACCTATATCAATTAAATAAAGTGTTATTTATTTAACTATTAAAATCTTGAAAGGATATGTCCAGTGCGGTGTGCCTCGAACTACTTGCCCTGGCCTGCGTTCACATGGTCTATTGCGCTCTTTAGGTGCTACCTCCGTAGCCGTAATGTGAGGGCTTTAATATCATGGCAAGGCTCAGGCCACAGACGCCCCAGTGTCGGCGACAGAGCGAGTTACAATCCCAGTTCCAGGACCTGCCCGTTCCGCTGCCCCAGACCCAGCTCGTCACTTGCAGCTTGGCTTATCTCAACTGCTGCCCCATTTTGTTGTTGCTGTTGTTGCCCTTTGTATACATTTAATTTGTGTTTTGTTATTTACATTAACCGAGGCAACAGCCAGAGCAGAGACTCCACCTTGTTCCCGCCCTATCCTTTGCGCTGGGTTGTTTTTGCTTTTGAGCACATTTTCTATATGTTGTGTATGTTGTGTACGACATGGCCATGGTCAAACATAGTTGACCCACACACATACACACACTCAGGCAAACATACACTTGGAAAAGAAGGTTGTCAAAAGTTTAACTACGATCAAGACTTTGTTACTATGTTTTTTAAATTGCAAGATTATATAGATTCCTATAGGAATCACTCTTATATTAATTATTATTATTATTATTATTATTATTATTATTAATAATAAGCATCAGAGTTCTCATCAGAAGAAACTTCGTAATTAAAGTCTGCAAATCAGCCGCATATAAAATATATAATATTTTAAAAATCAGATAAACTAATCTCTAATTAAAATTCGTACTCTTATAAAATAATTGTTTTTATAGACACTGCAGTTATAATAATTCAAAGATATTACCTCTGCTACCAATAAAAGTTTGATATATTAGAGTTTATTATTACGTTATGTATTTGAAATTCTGGGGCTTGCTCCCAAATTAAAATATGTTCAAGTTGCGCAGATTTTGATAACGATTGCACACTTTTTTAAACTTGTTTGTTTTTTCTCTGAGTGTAAATCCAAAAGCTGGACAGGCTGCTGTTTCTGCTTCTATTCCTGCTGCTCCTTCAGACTGCTAGCTGTACCGTTTTTATGTGCGCTACGTGCTCAAAATAAATTTTGAAATGTGTTAACGAAACTATTTGACATTTAATTAGTTTGTGAGTTGCATGCATAAAGATTTGAAGAGCAGCAGCAGCAGCCGGACTAAGCTGTAGTCCTTTTTCAATTGTAGACCCAGTTAATAGGTGTGCCAACATTATAATTAACGTAGCTGGCCTACGAATATACACATCACTACAAAGCAGCCAATTGGCAAATTCTGGCTAGGCCCGGCCACTCGAGCCAGCTAATTGCTTCGGACTCGGCCGCGTCGCCTTCGCCGTCGCACGTGACTCACCTGTTGCCGCGGCTAATGAGAGGAACGTGTTCAAAATGGCGCGTTCGCCGCCGGAACCTTCGGCAAGCACCGAGTTGAAGCTCGGCCAGTATACCCACAGGAAAGTTGTTCCGATCATTGCAAATATATCGGAGACATAGTTCGCGCCCTCGTGCTTGCCCGCCTCGTTTTTATCGCTCGACGGGCGAAGCATCAGCGCAACAGCCAGGCCGAAGTAGGCGCCAAAAGCATGTACCGTGATGGAACCTCCACAGTCGCAGATCTGGAAAGTTTTAAAGGATTAAAATAAAGAAAAAATATATACTTGCTTAACATGTAATTCAAGTAGTTGAAATGTTGCAATCGGATGCAATAGTCAGCGCAATACCCGTTTAAAATGCAATAACAACTAAAGCATGTACGGTAATATTATAAGTGGTAAGGTTGTTCAAAAAAATCGAAAAATCGATGTAAATAGTTAACAGTTGTAAACGATTGTTTGAAATAACTCGATAATTTTGTTAACGATATTTCAAAGATTTTAAGCATATTTAGGCTAAAACTGAAGATGCCAAAAATAAAGCGAACATTGGTGATGTTGCGAACAACCCCTATATGCGATTCTCATGAATTCAAGTAATGCCTACAGACCCTTGGTGTTTTCAGTGATGTTTCCTGTTTCTTCTTGTTTTACTTACGCTGAGCACTTTGAGGGCCAAAAACTCGTTGGCCGCGAACAGAGCCACCTCAAAGATGGACATGCAGAGCAGCTGAATAGGCGTGGTCCGACCGAGCAGTGCGCCCATGCTGATTAGCGGCACGGCGGCTGCAATGTCCGCATCGATGATGTTCTCCAGCGAAAGGCTGCAACAGCAGGCAATGTGGGCAATAAAAAGAGGCGTCAATACTTGGCATTCAGTTACAAACGGCAGGGCAAATGGAAGGCAAGTCAAACAATTTAAAGTGTTTTTCTTTTTCGATTCACTACGACCTTTCTATTTGCCCTCCGCTGTGTTTGCTGTGGCACTTAGTTTAAGTAATGGCTGCTGCCACGCCTCTATTGCACTGCAAGCCCATTCACAGCGTGACCTGCTCAAGTTAAAGTAATTGCATTAAATTCATTACATCTTGAGGATATTTTTGCTTAATTTCTTTAACTTATTTGTTTGGCGCATTGGGGCGGAGACGCAGCTAGCCCAGGGCTTTGTTGTGCGTGTGCTTAGGGGCGTACAGAAATGCAATTAATTAATGGCCATTGCACAATTATTTAGATTGGCAGGCAACATTTGCTGTTGCTGGAGCTCACCTGATCTTGCCACCCTCCATGTGCAGGAAACCCTTCATCAGCACCGCCCATTGCACCACCAAAGCGGACATGAAGAGCGTATAACCGGTGGCACTGTATCCATATTTGCGCAGAAAGGTCATCAGAAAGCCAAAGCCGATGAATATCATCACCTGTATATCCTGGAATTCTGCAATATGAGAGGGAAGGGGTCGCTTAGTTGCTACACTCGCGGCACCTTGGCACGCTTATTAATTGAGTCAAGTCGTTTCAATTAGTTGGCCAATTGTCTGCTGCCAAAAGTCAATTGCATTGAGATTGATGTCAGTGCGGACAAAGCTCAGGCTCAGACACAGGGTAACGACGATCATGTGTGTCTGTGTGTGTGTGTGTGTACTTATGTGTATGTGTAGTTGTTTGTGTATGCGGGTGCAATTAGTGTGAAATACGGTTTAATTTATTTATTATGAATTGCAACAAGTTGTTTACAGACGCATTTGCATAAATTGAAATTAATGACTTTAATTATTCATTTGTGTTTGTGCGGCGGCTGCTTCTCGTTTCGTTTGGGGTTTCGCTTCGGGTTTCTCTCGGCGACCCACTGTGGCAAAAGTAATTAATGCAATTGGTGCCGAGGGACTTTAAGAAGTCTATGTGCAAAATAACTTTATTTATTTATGAGTCGCCCCTACATGCCGGACAAAAAGAAAACAAAAAAAAAAAAAACTGGTAGGAGTCTAGTCGAGAGTATCCGGCTAGCAAATATCCAGTATGTTCGTATTGATTGACCGTTGCATACTTACATTTAATATACACACACACAGCTTCTTCTTCTCGTAGCTCCAACTTACTTTTTTCTTTTTTGATTAACTACTAGCTTATTTTCCGAATTTTATGAAATATTAACGACTTATATTGTATTCAAATGTAAAGAAATGAACCCTTATTTACACTTTTTCAAGGGATATACGGTATGAAAAGAAAACACTCATAGCACATTCGTAAATATGCAACATGAGTGCTGGAATGAGTATGGCTTATTTAAGTGGACTGGGTAATAGCCCTTCCACACCAGCAGCTAATTTAATATAAGGGATTAGCCAAAGCATTTTTACTAAGGAGACTGGGTTATGTTTATTGCAACTATAATTAATTTTTAAAATTAATATTTGAGCAAATTTTTTAAAATCTTTGCTGCTATATATCTGTAAATGTGTCATAATATCTTAAATACGGCGTTTAATATCTTTGTTATAAATTATTTAGACTATTGTGTCAGTTGCCTTTATGAAAGCGTCTAGAAAAGCTTATCAGATGTCATGCAATTCCATCAAGACAAGTGTCGTTGTTATTATCATTACCCTCCTCCACTTGACAGACAAGAATCCCCTTCTTTCCCTGAGCCGAAACTAAATTCCATGCCCCACACAGATAAAATGCCAATCTTGATGACAACTCAACATGAAGTGACCAGGCTTAGTGATTAACAGTTGGGCTTCCCCCTCTAGTTGTCTGCTTGTCAATTAGTTTTCATCATATGATCCCTTTCGTTCTATAAATAACTAACTTCTACCTATTGCAAATGGGTATAAAATGTATATATTTTAGTTGTATAAACTAATTTGACAAGAGAAAGAAAATAAGTGTCAAGATATCATATGAATTAATATGTTTTTTTGAAACCAACGCCTTTTCCTCAAGTGAATACATATATAAAATGTAAAGCTTGTTGTTATATAAATATAACTTCGCAATTATAAGAGCAAGAAACAATATTGATTTTCGTTATTCACACATAGATCAAGAATATTTCACTGTTTTTGCACCTTTCCCTTAAACTGAGTAAAATTATGTATGTATGTAAGTTTCTACAAGTCATAGGGTATCTTAAAGTCGTACACGCCCGACAAGAGCACCCACTTTTCTCATAACTCGCTTTCATGAAGCAACTTTCAAGCGCTGCGTCTAATTTTGGAATCAATGTTGGGGGCATAACATGGACTAAACAATAAATCTGATAAGGAGGTGCGGGTTAGGGATGGGGCGACAAGAAACACTGTGGAGCAACAGGAAATGATAGCTACTCACGCGGATATTTTGAAACGTGTTCATTCGCTGATCCAGCGTCTTCAGCGTCGAGGGGTGCTGGGAGCGCGGACTTCTCGTAACGCACGAAAAGCCAGAATAGCACCAGGAAAATTATTTGCACAATCATCAGGACAACGTAGCCCGACACTGTGGCAGCCGGCGTATGCATTGTGGAGTCCGCAAATTGCTCGAAGCACAGCAGAGAAGAGAAAAAAAGACGTCTACAAAACAAGCAGCAGATGCCGCCGGAGTCGATTGGAGTTGTGGCAAAGTCCTAGGTAGGCGAATGCAGTGTGCCTCAAATCCGTCTCGTAGCCGTTGCAGCACGCGTTTAGATACGCCGGGGAATTAGAAGCGTAAGTGCCGCAGACAGGAAACAGCTGTCTCTATCTCCCTCTCTCTATCACTCTGTTGCGATATGCGCAAATATTTGTGCGCTTTTTAAGTTTTCACATGCACACGCAAACCGAGGCTAAAGGCTGGGGCTTTTAGCGGCTCGAGGGGACTCGCGTTTGCTTGGACGATCTGTTGCCGCTGAACGCAATGCGCGTACTGATGCCCAGCGGCATGTGCGCGGCTCGTAAGTAGCTCGTAGTTGGCCAGCGGCGGCGCTGCTTTGCGGTCAGCGGGGCGTATGTGCGATATATCCACGGCGATTTATTCGCATGATATAACTATTTGATTTAATTTTCCGCAGTTGCCGCTGCTGTTTGCTGCCCCTGCAGTTGCTGCTGTTGCTGAATTATTCAGATCTGCCCCCAGACCATGTACATTGAATGCTCGTCTGCGGCGGGTGGCTTCGTAGTTTCTGTTTTATTTAAATTGTTTTGGTATACCCTGTACCAATTACAAATGGTTTTAAGCAAGGCTCTACTACGCTGTGTACAATAGGAATTAATTGATATTTTTCACTATCATAATTTTATCAAAACTGAACCGATGATAGTAAGGACTAGTTTTTGTTCATGCGGTAACAGGCAAATTGATTATGCATTTAATTCTGGCTATAGTTGTAGTTGGGGTTGCGTCGAAAATTTACTTTCACATAACTTTATCAAATAATATTACTGATTTTGATGAAGTATGACTGCTCTTTGAAAGTTTTATTTATATAACTCTGCATTGATAGGGCATCTCCGATTCGAGCATTCTGGTCTAAGCCACTGTGGCTTGATAAAATTGTTTTGTTTTAGTTGCAATGTAATTTCATTTTCAAATCGTTGCCTTTCCACTCAAAAAAGAAAATGTGGTCACGTCTTTTTGGTGCTGCTATTGATTGCTGAATAGTTACTTTTTGATGAGGCATGCAACTTGTAACTGCTTAAAGTTTGATACTCTGATGGGTGCAATGTCGCATTTGTCTAACGATTAAAGGCTTCTGTAATAGAATTTATACTGTTTATAGATATGTATAATCACATTGTTGTGCTCGCCACAAAGCAATTAGCACTCTGTCGCAACAATTGCCCATAAAGTGCTTTAACTACGGCTTAAATGGAGCAGCTGATCGCCCATTGATGATGCGACGCAGCCGGTGGGCCCCCCGCAGCAAACAGCTTCTACCCGCCCCCTAGCCCAGCCAACAATTGGCAGTCATTAACAGTTTTTAGTAGTTTAGTGCGAAATTAATGGGCACAATAAGATTCGACGACTCGCACATCTATGTCAAGAGCCGCAAACCAGCTAGAAATAAAATTGTTTTATTTTATATATATTATATATAGTATATTCGTGAATAAGCAATATTTATTTATTCTCAATGAATTGCATAAATCAATGAATCAACATCAACTAAATGTCTCCATCTACCCTATCCCTATGTAAATATGATACAAATTAACAGCTTTTAACTAATTGCCAAAGAAAATGTCCTACAAATTTATAAACAATACCTTAAAACAAACAGAAAATGTGAAACAAATAACTCCCCGCCCCGAATAGGAAGGCTGCTGCTGGGGTTGGGCTGCTCGGGCGTATGATTGATATTTATTTTTTCAACAAACACAAGCACCTGTGCTAAAAATTGAAATTCTCATGGCAGGGCAACAATAAAAAGTAAAGCAAAGCAAACCGAGAAACCGACATAAGAAAATGTGTGAAGTTGGCGCAAAAACCGCAAATGTTGCCAGGCACGCGCTGGTAAATGCTCTCAGATCTGTGAAACCAACAAAAAAAAAAGACTGTTGAAAAAAGGAATGGTAGATCTGAGGAGTTGAATGCGGTGTGCAGGGTTTGATGTACTATATCAGAGCCATTTGGCTCTTCGTTTTGCTGCTTCCAGCTGCCTACGCTACATACTTGGGAAAATTTGCATCCGCAATCACTTTAAATGTTTCCGTTTGAATACGCAAATAAATCGAAAAGGATTTCCAATGAATGCTTATGAGTGTGCGTCCCCTTCACCTGCCCGGAAAAGCCCCATTGCCCACGTGCTGAAGCTGAAGCTGTAGCAAAACCCTTGTTAATGTTGTTGTTTACAACATGTGTACATGCCCAAATCCGGGCCAAAGCACAACAACAACAGCAACAAAAGAAAAAAATTGATAACATTGTAAAACGGCTGCCAAACTGTCAGCTTCTGCTCAGCTCCAAGATGCAACCGTCTCCATTCAGATTGTGGTCAGTCTGGGGCTAGCAAAAATATATATGTATGCCTTGAGTTTATGCTGAGCCATAAATAAATATGAGCGAGTGCTCCCTGACATTGCAGCGGGCGAAGGGTAGAAGCAGGAGCAATGTTGACGATATGTTGATAAACTTTACACTACGAGCTCAAAGACACAAAGCAATGCACAAACAAGCGTGTTCCGGACTACAATATCTCTTGACATTAACCAAATGTATAATGCTCACAAAGGAATATTGCAGAGGATATTATAATATTGTCATGTAATATGCTAGGTATTAAAAAAGAAGCTTTAAAGTTAACGACGCACAGCGTGAATTACAATCGCTGCCTAATCGATCTCTTAAACACACTGACCACCAAGTCCTGCGGGCACCTAATCCCCCTATTCATACACAACCACGATCGTCCTCCTACATGGCGTCATGCTCACCTTCAACTCATCAAAACATTATTTAATTTAATAAATCGAATATCAAGTTGGATCTTTCTATTAGTGTGGCTTACTATGAAAATAATTTGTAAATCTATTTTATTTAGAGCAAAATACCAAAAACGTCTTTCATTAATCGCCTAGCTACATAGCTGTAGAAAAAATTGTTATATAAGCACTTGTTCGCGAAAGCGATTTCAAAAGCCCGTTTGGCTGTTTCTTTAACCCCGCTGCAGCTACAGCAACAACAGCAGCAGCAGCATATATAATAAGAAGAAGCAGTAGCAACAACAACCACATCGTAGTCATCATCAGCATAGTCATCGTTGTGCAGGACCGAGTCTTTTGTGTGGCTTTGTTATGCCAACCAAAGTATCCTTCAGGCTGGCTGCCTGACTGGCTTTGCCGGCATTTGTATCGCCGGCTTTGCCCTCTTTGGGGCTTTTTTCGGGAACTTGGCTCCGTTACACAAATTTCGGCTGGCACCCAGTCTGTCCCCCCTGTCTGCCTGCCTGCCTGCCTGCATGTGTGGAATAGCTGTTATTCCGGCGGCTGGTGCTGCTGCTGCTTCTGATGTTGCTGCTACTTCTGCCGCTGCTGCGGGTGGTTGCGCCTAAACGATTTGCTTTTTGTCTGCTTTGTGTCAATTTGAAATCCGCTTTGGTTATGCGGCTGCAGCGACAATCCTTCGCCACCCTATAGCCCCTACCCCCTGATGCTAGTGTCCTCGATGTCGTGTTGCTATAGCCAAGCTTTTCACTGCGGCAATTGTTGGCATTTACAGCTACTTGGCTGCCATGGCAGCGAACTCTACTTCAGCTTCAGCTTCAGCTACAGCCACGACTTCAGTTTCAGCTGTAGCTCAAGTGCCGCTCGGGGATTTATCAATTGCGTTTATAACAAATTTCGATTTGTCAGCGCAAAGCGGGCAACTTGCCTTTTCAGCCAAGTGGCGTCGAGTGGGCGCCGCAAGTGGCATCAGTATCCGCAGATGTTGCAGCCACCGATCAGCTATTTTCTACCAGAAATGCTTTAGACTTGGAAGCATATGCTTAGCTTTAGTGTAAAAAATAACAATTATAAAAAAATCATTTTTAAGGTAATATATTTCACCAACCGTTAAATTAAATTTGAATTTAAGTTTAATAAAAACATCTTTGTCTGGACAAAACCGCTTAAAATGTTGTTGTATAAAACAACCTAGCTATAAACCAGCTAAAGTGTCAAATCTGACATTATGCTATCTTTTAGAATGGCGCTAAAAAGTCTGCCACAAAATAAATCAAATTCAATGCAATTTCGCTGGCATCCTCAACTTATGCCACACTTCGGGCCAGAGTCAGTCTCGTTAAGACCTGTTTCAGTTGACAACAAAATGCGCCTCGCTTAATAGTTAAGACAACTTTCAGTCTGTCGCTTGGAACACGACAAACATATGCGTATATAAAGATTAGAAGACAAACTGGATCAGAAATCGGCGCCGCTAATAGTATCAATAAAAATATCAAAAGCCAAAAGCGATTGAAGCAGCCACCCAAACAAACAAAGCTCCAGCCGGATGATTAGCTGCTGATCGCTCGATTTACATATTATTTGTAACAAATGTTTATTCGATTTATTGATAAAGAACAAAAGAAAATAAAAATAAACAGCAATCATTTATGTAAAAGGGTAGAGGTGGATAGGGGGCTTGATGTACACGCATATATTTATAACTACTTAGGTATTTGAATTTTCATTTTATTTCAATGACAATGGCTTAAATTGTACTTCCGGCTACTTTAGGCTATGCTCGTGGCATGCGTTGGCGCCACCTGTACAGGTTGTGCTGGCTGCACGGGCTGTACGGTATGTGCTGGCTGTACGCTCGGTGTGGGATCGTGTGTCGCCGCTGGTGTGTATGTGCTTGCCTGCTCTGGGTCCTTGTCCAGTATGATCTTATACATGGCAAAGTAGAGGGCGGCGCCCAGCAGCAGCTCAGCTACTGCCACGCAGGTGACGACGGCCCAGCCAGGTATGGCAAGGCCAGCTGCAAGAGGGTGAACATTAGTCAGCAACACTCAGAGAAAACTCTATTCCAATTATATTTAATCGATGAGCCAAAGAAAAGAATAAAATTTAACAAATGTTGTCGAGTTAGGTTTTCTGAGATTTTCTTCTCTAAAAATCTTCTAACCCGATTAGTATGTTTAATAAAAAAATCTTGTTTTATACTACTGACTTAACGAAGTACTTGACTTACTGAAATATCTGCGTGTGAGAGTACGACGTCCGCGGTTCACGCGCCGTGTGGCCTCCGTTTGTTGCAGGCAGCAAGCCAGCAGAACTGAAAAACAAAAAAAAAACAAAATCAAAATAACAATATTTAACACCTTGTCGAATTTGCAAGGTACGCGCTGTGTGGTCTTTCAATAGGAGAATCGAATCGAATCGAACAGCTAGAACGGAACGGATCTCATTGAAAACGACGTTAACCATTCATCAAAAAGATTTAGCTGACGTTCTTGTTATGTGTCCAAAGAGTTGTTCAAATATTAATAATTAATTATTGAAAAAATTAACAGCAAAGCATAAAGTCAAACAAAATATGCTTAAGAAAAACAAACAAAACAAAAGGGGTAGAATGGATGTTCGCGCGCGCACTATGATAAATCAGATAAAAACTTGAATCAGAGAGCGGTTTGGGAGGGGATGGACTCTCTGTTCTGGCACATACTCTGTTTGATCGCGTATTGCGGTTTAGATATTTATTTTTGTTTTGCCTAGCTATACACTTGCCGAGGTTATTATGATTTTTTCAAAAAGTGTTAACTGTCGCTTAGCAAAGAATACAATAAAATTAGCCAAATCGTACCTTTATATACATTAAAATAAATAACTATTGCATAAAAACAGTGTTTGTTTTAGATTTTAAGGGTATTTAAGCTTCTGCAATCCCCACTTAATAGTATTTTCTAGTTTTTTTTTCTGCGCGATTTTATTTGATATTCAAAGTTAGTTGACAATCAGCATTGTGAAATTTGTGCGTTTGCTTAAAACACATTTAATTGAGTTTGAACAGCCAAAACAAATACATCGCTTGGCCAAAAAGGAATCCCAGAAACCGCATGGCCAATACAAGGGGCAACCGCTAAACCGACAACTAATTGTTTTTTGTTTTTTAAATCCATATTTCATAATTTACGCGGTGTAATAATTATTGCGCTTAGACCACATCCGGTATTAGTAGCGTAGCATTAAGCTTAAATCAAATCAAATATTTAACACCCGAATTGAAATATGTTCAGCATTAAAATGTTGTGTGGAAGGTTGTAATCGCAAAAGATTATTTTTGTGAATAATTTTACGAGTACCTATTACTCATTTCAAGCAAACATGATTGAGTCAACGATGAGTAAACCAATTTTATCAGAGTTTTTTTTGGCTCGACTGCAAGGTAACTGATAAGCGCACATATTTGTAGAGTCTCCACAAACTGTAGAGTCTTTTTTTATGACAAACAGACCACAGTTTGTTTCATAGGTCTGTAAAAAGATATGCCCTTCGTTTGGGGTTTAGTCATAAACACTTTACACATTTTGTATGCACATTGTTTGGATTATTGCACAAGCTGCATAAACTCCGCAGTTAGATTATAACTTCGAAACTCCAGAACAGGTACTCTCTCTTTTTATTGCTACATTGGCAAAAACTTTACCCAGACATATCACCAAGTAGGTGGAGCACTTCTTGGGCAACATCATTTTCGTCGAAATTTATATTGTGCACGTAGTCAGCTGTAAAATGGAACTAAAATACTATCCGTAGGTTTTGCCGAGCGACAAGTGTGTGTATCTTATCTACCGACCTCTGGTTAGATTAGATAAGCTGAGCTGTTTCTCTTCTGAGTTTGCGCAATGCAATCAGAGCAACGATAAAGTACAGAACTAGTTGTCTTTGTTGTTTTTTTTTATATTTTATTGTTGTTTAATTTTTTTTCTCGGTCTATTCATTACTCGTTCTCATTGACTAATAAGCTTATGTTAACTTCAAATGAGATTGCAGCTAATGTTACTGACAAGCTCAGTTCCTGGGGTGGGGATTTAGTGGCGACGGTGCTTCAGACGACGCACAGTTTTGTAGCGGTAGCCATCATCGGCCAGGATGGTGGGCTCGGCGGGCACGTCGATCACGGGCTGCTCCAATGGGGGCAGGTACTCGGAAGACAGCTCGTTGACATCACGACGACGACGCACCAGGCGGCGAACGGTCTTGTAACGATAACCATCATCGGCAAGGACGGCGCTTTCCTGAGCGGGAACCTCAACGGCAACTGCCTGGCTGGCTTCCTCTAGAGGGGGCAGGTATTCGTTGGACAGCTCACTGACGTCACGACGACGACGCACCAGACGGCGGACGGTCTTGTAACGGTAACCATCATCGGCAAGGACGGCGCTTTCCTCAGCGGGAACCTCAACGGCAACAGCCTGGCTGGCTTGCTCCAATGGGGGCAGGTATTCGTTGGACAGCTCGTTGACATCACGACGACGACGCACCAGGCGGCGGACGGTCTTGTAACGGTAACCATCATCGGCAAGGACGGCGCTTTCCTGAGCAGGAACCTCAACAGCAATAGCCTGGCTGGCTTCCTCTAGAGGGGGCAGGTATTCGTTGGACAGCTCGTTGACGTCACGACGACGACGAACCACGCGGCGGACGGTCTTGTAACGGTAGCCATCATCGGCAAGGACGGCGCTTTCTTCAGCGGGAACCTCAACGGCAACAGCCTGGCTGGCTTGCTCTAGAGGGGGCAAGTATTCGTTAGACAGCTCGCTGACGTCACGACGACGACGGTGAACCAGACGGCGGACGGATTTGTAACGGTAGCCATCATCGCTGAGCAGACCCTGTTCAGGGGCATCAATCGATTCAACGATTGATTCGAGGTTGTTATCTACTGGGGGCAGATACTCCGTGGAGATGGATGTGGCCGCAGCAGCTGCGATCACAGCAAAGGCAATAACGAAGAATTTCTGCAAAGGGAGAACGCCAGGTGGCAAGTTTAGAATGGGTTAGTCCTATGTGTTTCAGCAGAGCAGGCGGTTCCGTAGTGGATGAGGAGGTAGACTAACCATATTCGAAGATGGTCCCAGACGATGCGTGTCTATGAGATTAATCCAAATTTGATTCTGTTTTGAAACCAGACCTTACGACACTATTTATACACGGCACTTTGCAAAAAGTTCTCGCCGGACAGCGGCAGCGCCATTCACTTTAGAGACGAGCCAAAAATGAAACCGGTTACTGATCCATGCGGCAACTACCGCATCATAGCTGGCGGCTGCCGCTACGATCTCCAAGACGATCTCGATGTCGATCGGTTTGGCTTCAGCTTCATTGATGGCCGGCATTAGCCGCGCTTAGTGGTTTGGCTTGTCTAGTTGCTTTTGTCAAAAGTATCTCAAGATGCGCACACATCAATTGTACTCACATAAGCTTGCCTTATAAATATCTATACATAAATATATATATTTATATATTTGAACAAATGATATGAAACACAAGAAACTAATAATACAAATACATAGATATATGGAGCTACACAAAACGAAAGTCAACAAAAGATTGTAGTCGCCATAACTTCTACAACAGAAACAACAATATTGTGTCGAACGTGGCCGCCACACGATTTTTCGTTTGTCTCAAGATTTTGTTTTGGACAGAATCAACAATGGTCGAGGGCTCTTTGCATTCTTCGCGTGTGCTTTGATAGGTTTCGATTATTTGTATCAAATTTTGGACTTTATTGCATATGAATAGCTGGGGTCAGCTATCAGACCAACGAGCCAAAGATCCATCGATCGCTCAATGCCTACTCACCTGGTAATTGCAAGCGGAAGTTGTCGTTTTTGTTGTTCTTATTATTGATTACTGATTGTTGTTGGCGTTTATATCGTCATAGACGCTTCTTCAGTTTTATCTGCTGATGGACAGCTGCGCATTTTGTATCTTTTTCTTTTAATTTTTGGCGACTCTTGAACAACGCTTAAGGCCAAGCTGTGTGTGTTGAAAGTGATGGACACGAGCTCTCGAGTGTTGCTATTTTTGGTTACGCCACATTAGGCAGCTATTAATAGCCAGGTGATATAATGGATCTACGATCACCACTTCGGCATATTTCAATTTCAGTTTTAAAAAGCAAAATATGCTCTTCAATGCCCTATGGCAATTTAAATTTAAATTTAAATCTTGTGCTGCTCCAATTGTACACAAAACACGCAATAAATATCTCATATGTATAGATGCTAATACCGATTTATTATCGTCGTGATCATTATGATGATCATCACAACATCTAACCCACTCATGTAGGTGTCTGTCTGTCTGTCTTAGCTTAGAATGTGGACTCCATTAGCTTAGAATGCTTTGTATTAAACAATGGAGATTGTCGATCGCTGAGAAGATCTCGCTTAATGGGATATTTCTGGTGGCAAGACCTTGGCAAATCTATTTTTCGCCCATACGTACGCATCTTAACGAAATTAAAGTTATGTAGTGCATATGGGAGTGATTCTATCTACGTTTTGCAACCTGTTTAAAGAAATAACAAAAAACGTGCTGCCATTTTATTTTGTCATTTATTCATTTGTAAATGGCGCACACATAAAAAATATATTTCCAACCATTGCTATACAGTATTCTGCATATTTAATTTATATATGGCAATCAACATCATCAAAATGCCACTGCCCGCTTCCCGCTGTCTATCCACCATAGTGCGGCGCGGAAAAACGGACAAAAATAAATATAATCGTAGTGCGCTTTCGGCATTTCCTGGCAGCGCTCCATTGAGCACAGGATACAAAAAAGATGAATAAGAAAATAACGCAAGAATCAAGGTATATCTGCATATGCATGGCTCCAAACAGGTCAGCCGGTCTCCTTTGTGCCACGGTTATGTAACAAATAGGTAGTCGCCCCCAGTCCAAGCTCAGTTTCAGTTCCCGGTCACGTGGTTCCCCTTGGCCAATGTATATATTTATAACGTATAAAAGTCGTCGTGTAGTGTGGCACATCCGGCACCGGCCCCAGGCGTATGTCTGCCCGCGGGCCAATTTTCAATCATCCAGCTGGCACAGGCAAGCGGTGCCGCGATTAATCCAATGCATCGGCGTCCGCGAGCAACGCAGCATCAGATACATCACAAAATTCGTGGAATGGCCCGTGGTAGAGAGAATACCACGGCGCTCGCTGGTTTTGTACACGGGACAATCGTAGAACGTCAGATTGTCAGCACCGCCGCTGCCCCGCTGGCAGTCGTCTCCACCGCTACCACGCGGGATCTCGTCCGGCAATCTTAGCACCGGACGCAGATAGATTACGGGCAGAGTGTCAAACAAGATTTTGGAGAAGGATTCGTCCACCTCTTTGGTCTTGCGATTCCAACGTGCGCCCTCTATGAAAATTCCCTGATAATAAAATTAAAAGCAGCTGTTACATATATGGTTAAAGTTAAAATGCAGTGGGATTAAGAGATGGTGCAGGGAACAAAAAAAAGTTTGATTCGTTGTGATAACATATATACTCAAAGAAAAAATATAAATGTACGCTTTATTATTTAAATACGGTCTTCAATAAGAAACTAATTAAATAATAAATAAATTCTTATTTAAAGAACGCTAGAGTTGCAAATATATAAAAATGAATTTAAATCTAATACTTAACCAATTATAAGGAAACTTATACAACTTATAAAAAGAGTTTAAAGAAAACTAAAACTAAAAAGTTTTATTTTGCCAAGGCTTTTCTTTCTTACTTGTATAAACTTTGTCTCATCATTAATCTCTTTCTGTTCCTAAATTTTACGCATAAACAAATTTAAATTCAATTGTTTATCAGCAAGTTTTTTTTATTTTGAGTAATATGACATATAAACCCTTCCAACTTACCCTTATATAAGCGCCCACATCGGCTACCTGAGAGGTTTGTGTCTCAAATTTGGTGACCGCAAATTCAATAAAGATCATGTCAATCTGGAAGCGATTCTTACGAGAATAGTTCTGCAATACGCCCGTTATAAACGACTGAGTAAAGTAGAAGCCAGATATCCAATAGACGTTTGGCTCGCCGTTTTCAATCCAATCCTGAAAGAAGGCCAAGCTGGACACAACCAGAAATGGCCAGATGAGTTATCTTATTTTTCAATTCGTTAATAAATATTAAATATTTGATCACAAAGAACACAAAGCAGTCGCAGAGGAGCACACACAAACAGCGACGTCCTTTGATGTCAATGGCAAATAAGATTTTTGCCATGAATGGCAGCAGCAGCATTGAACGACAACAACAAGGGGGGTAGGACCAGGGTAGGGTTGGTAAAATGTTCATGTATGCCATACACACATTTATTATATTTGCACAATTGCAGCAAAGGACGCAGCGTCATATAGAGTCCGGAGCATGCCATTGATAACTGAAAATAGAAATGTGGCTGCAAAAAAAAAAAGAAAAACTCACCGCGCCAGTAAGTCGCTCACATAGCTGCCCAACGGTTTCAGCGAGGGATAGCTCTTCTTTAGCCAATCCGCCGGCAGTTTACCTACAATCATCGAGCCGTGTGTGCGCTCCAGTTCGGGTATCATCGCTATTTGACCCACCACAGCCTTGCCGACATTGACCAGACTTTTGCGAATATAGGATAGCAGCCTATTGAATCGTATTAACTCCTGTCGCAGCACCGTATTCATCGAATTCGTATAGACCACCGGATATGTTTTGGACACCTCATCAATGTCGAACTCTTCGGGCAAGCGACTCAATAGCTCCTTGCATATGGCTATGGCGGGATCCTCCTTGGCGCCGCCAGCCGAGCTGGCCTTCACCGAAGCCATCAGATCGGTCTGCGTCAGCATTACGCCGCTGATGAGCTGTCGGATAGAAAAGAAATGGAAAAGTTTTACGCTGCCTGTATATATATATATATAATATATATATATCGGATTTCATTGTACCCACCGCATTGGTTTCCTTCACATTACGATTTATATCCGCATTTTCATGCAGTCCATACACCTCAGGATGTGGACTGAGCGGGAAAGTAGCTATGTACTCGATCGAGTTCAGTTTTGTGGGACTCAAAGGCACACAATAGTTGCCAGACTGTGACAAGGCATAGCTGTGAGGGAGTATAGCAAGAGATTAGGCAAAAAAAAGCCCATAAGCCAACCCGTGCACTCACTTATCCTCTTCAATGGTATTATTATTGTATATATTATTCAACAGAGACAATATCAGACGACGATCTTTGTCATCGGTCACACGACCGCCGTAGTTGCACTCGCCGGTAAGGTAGACATGGCCACGGAAAGGAATACTGTGGCTCTGCGCGATGAACATCTTTAGCTGCAGCAAAGATATTCTAAGGAAAAAGATGAAGATTAAATAATATACAAAAATTATCCAACACGTTGTGGTATAATAAAAACACATCATTTAGATCTAGATATATTGATTCAAGCCAGACAGAATAAGTAGCTGGCCAGCTAAGTCAGTCAGTTATTAAAGTCTGCTCTCACACTCGCCATATAATTATATAACACTTTCGTTCTAATTTAAAACTCTGACATAAATAAGTAGAAGAAAGCCTGTCTTGCAACTCACGCGAAGCAATAATATTGTGACATAAAACACATAAAAATTGGGCTTTGTCTAAATAGTAATAATTTAAGCTGAAACTCGTATATGGTTATAAAAACAAGTAAAGTTGTCCAGGTCGGAAGCATCCGACTTGGTGATACTCTGAATGTAACTTACTTGAGATCGGATTCATTGAATTCGTAGGGTATATTCCAGCCCAGAGGACCGAATTCACGGCGCTCCTGAACGACAGCGTGGAAGAAGACCAGGGCAAAGACGCCGCGCAGCCAGCACTTGTTGGCCTGGTCGGAGAAGAGGAAGGCATTTGTGAAGAACTTGTCGCGCGTGAGCGGATCCGATGTGAACGAGCGATGCATGTTGGCGCGCAGTCCCTTGGGCGGTTCGTTAGTCATCTTCACCGAATTCTGCAACACGGAAACGGGAAAAACAGAGCTCGGATAGGAAGTGCACCACAGGCGGTAGTCGGTATGTGCGCCATCCGTAAGCGTTGTGTCATTGCAAATGCGCTCCAGGTCACCCATCCAGCTGAAGGCGACATGGCAGTTCTGCAGGACGACCCACTGGCCGTGACGGGCTGCATCCATGATCATCTTTTCCGCACGCGGTCCCTGACCCTGACCCAGCGAGATGGTTTTACATCTAAACGACAAGAAAAGCAAACCACGCGCTTAGCATAAATTGCCGCTTAAAGCTACCACAGCCAGCTATCAGCTGCCACCACCCCAATCCCCTTTGCCAGCGCTCCCACAGCCAGCCTGAGTACATGGCACATATCCGGTACAAGGCGCACATGTCGCGCTTAATCGAAAACAAGCCAGCAAGCGGGGAACGGCATCGGGTATCGGGCAGCGGGCAGCGGGTAGGACATGGACATGGATATATATGGAAATATGAGGGGCTCTTCGTTAATTAACTTACTTGTCGTACATGTTGCGTTGTTTGGCGAACATAAAGAGACTGGCCATGGGATCGGAGCCAGCTGAAAGCAGAAACACCAGCGGTATTTTCGGCGAGCTATCCGCGAACGAGGCGCCCAAATCGAACGGTGGCGGCTCCACAAACGACTTGTCCAGGTTGGTCGTGATATATTCCTATGCCGCATGCAAGAGATATGCCCATAGTGTATACAATACCAGGCTGTTTCGATTGGATTACTCCGAATAGCATTTACTTACCCGCACCGCAGGCACCAGCTTGTCTGGCCGCAAACTCTTCAATACGATCAAGCGTAGCATCTCGTTAACTTGGTCGAAGGGCTCGGGCAGCGGCAATTCGTGCGGATTGTTTGAATCGTAGAATTCACGCCATTCCTGCACATTTTTTTTCATTTTCAGATGGATGTTCTTCAGGCTGCATGCCAGGGAGTTGGGTTAATGATTGCAACACATGGGGCATGCCTTAAAATCACCTACCCATCGAGATCACTGGCACGATATATGGCCGCCCAGGCTTTGTCGGGCAGCCAATCGCTAAACGCATTGGGAATGGTACTTTTGAAGCCAATGCCGCCGGTTAGGAAGAACAATAGCTCATCCGTGGAAAGGCGACCCTGCGAGACCAAAATACCCAGGCACATGACCAACGAAATGACCAATTTATCCTTCTCAAAGAGCGAGCGACAGACATTAGTATAGATGGATTTGGTGAAGTAATCGTTGAGATTGTTCAAACGCTCGGCCAGAACAGTTGATTTGGGCGCCTTCAAAATAGTGTTCACGAAGAGATTGATGAACCAGGCCAGCGAATACTGGTACATGGGATCCACATTGGCCAGCTCGCTGATGCAGAAGAACAGAATGGCCGAGTGCTTGGACACGGGTATATATTGTTGGCGTGCCGCATCAATTTCTATTTCGGTAGCTACGGCAATAACCTGCTTCTCCTGTATGTCCTCTGATAGGATTTTACTCGAGGAGAGTATGTTAATGGCGTTCTCATCTTCCAGCACATTGCCCTCTGAAGTGGACAGCACCTGTGGGCGATCAGAGAATAAGCATAGAGTACTAAATAAGTTTAAGATTTAAACGCTTCGTTTCCAGTTAATTGAATTGTCATTGGCCAGGCACACAAACATAAATTGTTTGTCCGGCTCTAATTGAATCGCTGTAGCAGCAAACCGAAAGGATGCTACAAAAGCGTTCCATTCAAAAACATTTATTATAAAGCAGCCACACGGCAGACTGCACACAGTCGAATGGGAATGGACTTACCTCTAATATCTTGGATTCGATGGTGTACAATGCATCACGATTCCTTGCGGATTCAATAATCAATTGTTCCTTCTTCTCTTGCAAATCGGGACGCTCGTGTGCCACAACAATTGCCAGCAATTGTTCGCGTAATCCTTGTTCCGTTATCATGAAATTTAATACTGTTACCTAAACAGAGACCAGGAGGACGAGCACACACATAAGTGGAGAGCACGTAAAATGGGTAGAACGAAACTCAAAAATAAACACACAATGTGCCGCAGAAAAAATAAAGAAAAAAAACGAGTGCTCTAGTAATAGGTGCCCCGACTAGATGGTATCCCGTAATCATGACACAGCTGAATAACATACATTTGTGAGGACAACGGACCAAACATGTCTCATGAACACTCCAACACTGTATTGCCCTCTTCTGTCACAAATGCAGTATAACTCATATTCACCCATCTTTCAAACGGGTGCAGGGTATTAAAAAATAAAGGGAAGGACGAAAAACTGCTGACAACAGTTGCAGCATAAAAAGCAATGGAAACGCCAACAGAAGCGAAATGCTGGAAAATTTTATAAACACGCCAGCGAGCAGGACTAGAACTGGGAAAGAATTTGGGTTTGGGTTTTAGTATTGAGACTGGATCTGGGCTGCTAGGTATGCAGCAGCCAACAGACAGCAACCAGCCTCGCACGTACATCAATGGAAATTTTTCGCCGCGTCGTCGTCGTCCCCATCATCATCGTCATCGTCATCGTCAATGCCATCGAAAATTTGCATATTACGAGCGCCTGCTGTGCTGCAGCGCATTTTCCAAATATCAATTTAAGTTCGTCGTTTTATTACACAACACTAACGTCATCATTGGCTTGGCTTGCCACAGAACGCCCCTCCCATTTGGCCTTGCGGCAGAACCCATCCTTATACCACTCACTGGCTGCATATGTCAACTTACCATAACCATCACTTCCGGCGGATAGTGCGGATTGCGCAGACAGGTCGTTATGTAAAGACGAAAGCTTGGATTGTATTCTATCATTGTGTCGCCACTTCTTATGAACAGTCCGCCTTTTTGCTTGATGATGTTCTTCTCCAGTATGGGCGTCAGATTCGAGTCGAGTTTTTCGCCTACCAAACGGCAATATGATTAGAAAATTTCCTTGTCTGGCTGCAATGATGCCTAATCGACTCTCGAGACTTACCTACGTTCTCAATAAGCACTGGTTGGCCATAAGTGATGGCCAACTCGAGCACTTGCATATAATTTGAATCGCTTTGCTTAAGCACCTTGAGATTATTGTTCTTCTCCATATTCTTGATCCACTTGTTCGCTTGCACTGTAATATAAACATAGATTGATAGACAGAGAGATTTGTACTCAATATTCGTCTACTCACCCTGTGGATCAATGAGCAGCGGAAAGCGGCTGGAGTTGGTCACAATGATGCCGTTCTCTACAGAGAAGTTATCGGCCGGCAGTCCGGCCAGGGACCAGGCCCGAATCGTCATCGGATTGCCCAATGTGCCGGCCAGAGAGAATGTCTCGCTGCTGGGTATATGGCGACGGGCGCAGACCGCATTCCAATCATCCAATATGTTAACGCGGTACTAAAGATGTTAAAAATAACAACAAACAAATTGCTTAGCTGGTTCAGTTTGGGGTGGTGGTGGAGCGTATGTGTTGGCGCCACTTGTTTGTTTCAATATTATCATGTCAGCATTTGTGCATTTTATGCGAGCGCAACACACAAAACACAAATATATACTCTATACAATATTCATATACTATATACATATATGCATGAACTATATATAAAAATGTCACGTCTGCCGTAAAACTAAACGCGGGGAAAATTAAAAAAAAGCAACACGAAAAGGAACAAAATAAAGCGGGAAGTTGGAAATTGCAGCAGGAATTGTGTATACTCTTTAAATTATATGCAGAAACTGTTTACATTAAATTATAAATTTTAGTTATTTTGTGTGATGCAAGCTGCCTAAACGCTCATTGATTTACAACCTTGAGCAAAATTTTAAAAACATATGTAAATAGCGAAAAGTAAGTATCGAAAAGACATGAAACCGAATCGGAAGTGTGAAAAATAAATATTTTTAAATGTTTGTAAAAACTAACGTGTTTCACACTCTTCGGTAAATGAAACCTTCTGTGTAGAAAATTGGTCTTTAACACTTAATGATATTCAAACAATCGCTTGTTCAGGTTAAAATCAATTTAAAAGCTTTAAAAACTTAAATACTTGTTTTTGTCGATTTGGAAACGGGCGGTAATGAAACGTACTTCTATGTAGTTTGGTCTCTGATTACTCATTATCTAATTGGGTAGTTGAACTTTAAATATATATAGTGACGTTCAGAGCTGAGATGGCCTGCACAAAAACTCTGTCTGATATGCTCATCAGTGGAGCTACCCTCTGACGTGGGTTACTATGTATTTTTTTTTCTCCAAGTATACACAGAAAAAGAGAGATAAAAGAGAAAATCAATGCAACGTGCTCATGCATATTAAAATCCTTTATGGAAAAGTCGCACGGACAGAGCACGGCCATTAGCTGTGCTGCAGAAAGCGTACAGATTTGAGTTCTCCGCGGTAATGGAAAAAATCAGCGTTTGCTCCAATGTTTGACTAACTCACCTCGGTGGTAAAGAAGCCCAGGTAAGCAGTGCACCCACCGGCCAGCAGCACATCACCCACAATATTGTTTATGGATTCGTGCAGATTCTTTGCCGCCTCACCCCAGCGGGTCTTCTCACCGCCCAGACCACCCAGCAGCTTTTCGGCTCTGCGTAAAATAAGGAATTAGAAAAGACGAATCGAAAGAAAATCGAACTGAGGTTCTTCTCCACCTGTTTAGCTTTTTCTCACAGTTGTCAATATCGTCCTCGAGACGCTTCTTCTCACGCGATTTCTCCGCAAAGAAGTCGTTGAGCTTCTGCAGCTTGTCCAGAATGACCTGCAACTCGGCACGCTTCGCATTGAGCTTCTCCATTTGCTGGGATAGATCACCCTCGGCCTCGGCCAAGGCTGCCTTCTTGGGCATAACAATGCGGGCCACCTTGTCGTAGACATCCATGGCGCGCACCCAACGGCAAATGCCCTCGCAGGCCATGGACGCAGCCTTAATCTTTTCTGGCACAAAGTCACGATCGGCTATATACCTGCGGAAATGTAGAAAGTAAAGCTATAAAATTTCCTTTCTTTTTGCTGACTTAAACACGCACTTTTCTCGAATCTTTTTGATTATGGCTGGCGGAATGTTGTCTTTGTCAAAGGTTTTGAGCGACTCCAGGAACTTCATGTCGCTGAGCATGCGCATGGAGGGACCCCAATAATCCTCTACCATGTGTCCACTGGGATCCGGTTTGCGGTCGGGCTTAAGGCCTTTCAGCACGCACACCGCCTCCAGGGTTAGCTTGACGCCATACGGCGGATTCTTCATGGACTTGACCACACCGATGTCAGCCGGTTTTAGAGTGTTAAGCGCCTCGAGAGCCGCTTCCATGGCGGGTATGGCCTCGGCCAGATCCGTTTCGCAATCATCCTTAATGGCTTGGGCAGCGGCAGCGGCCTCATTCGCCGCCGCTTCATCGGCGCCGACCACCTCCTTTTTCTTCTCGGCTTCAGCTGTTTCGCGCTCAATGTTAACCATAATGCGATCCGTTTCTTCGGATAGCACCTTCAGCTTGGGCTGCAAGTCGTACAGATTGACCTGCATTTCGCCCACCTGGCTGGCGGCAAAGTCCAACTTCTCCAGGCCAGTGGTGTATCGATCGCGCAATCTGGTAATCTCGTCCAGCTTGCGGGCGTAGAAGGTGCGAAAAGCTTTTAGCAGCTCCAAATAGGCCGAGGGCGTGACATAGTTGCGACGACTCAGCTCCAGATAGCACTTTTCGCTGGCATCTACCACAGATTGATGGAAGTACATGACACAATAGACTAGGTCATCCTCCAACTGGGTCAGTTCGCGCTCTACCTCGCCCATGGTCTCGCGCTTCTTCTCTTCCTCCGGTACTTCCTCAGAAACACGTGGCATTTCCTCTTCGTGCGACTTATTTAGTTGCATGGAGGTAACGAAATAAGTGCCCACGCGGGAGAGTGCCTCTTCGGGCCAGGGCATATACCAGTCGATGGTGCAACAATTGATTAGCGAGGGATAAACGCGTATGCGCTCCTTAAAAGATTCCCCGATGGGCGAGAAGGCGAGTGCAATGTGCAATTGCTCCCTAATACGCTCGATATAGTAGGCATAAACCTCGCTCGGCAACGTGTCCAGCACCTTGCCCTGGAGGGAGAGAAAGAGAGTTGACACATTAATGAAGCTACATCTTCTTTATCAGAAGCGAAATTAGTGCAATAATCCTTGAGCCGGAAAACCTTAAATTTGGGCCAGGTTAAAGCGTTGAGAGCACTCACCACTTGCTTGGCCACACTTGCCATATTCTCCATAATGCTTGCTTTGTCCTCCAGTTGATAGAGATTTGGCAAATCACCGGTATTAAGTACGCCATTGATATCCTCCACATAGCCCTCATCCGTTGCCTGTAAATATATATGCAAGTATCAGAGTATCAAGAGAATTTTCCCATTGCACACAATGCAAATCCAATGAGCTTTGCTTCTGCTGTTGGGGACTCGATTTTTATGCAGGAACTGCACCTGCAGCTCCAGTTGCAACATGCATTTTGCATTCGCTCTAAGTGCCATAGGATTTGATTCTGCCAAATACTCCACATGGAAATTTTACAGAAACAGCCCCGAGGCGGAGGCAGAGTTGGAGTTGGAGTGGGGAGGCAGATTCAGATTTGTAGGCTCTTTGAAGCATTTTAGTGTAATTGTTAATTAATGTCTGCTTCGAGATTTGTGTGTGCACAACAGAGGAACCGGATTGGTAAGAGTTGGGCGGGGTGGCAAACCTAAATACAGCATTGATTGATTTGCCAGGGAGTTGAATTTGCTCATCGTTTTAATTTGCACAGGTTGCATTCAAAATGTTGTTGTAGTTGATGTTTTAGCCAAGCAAAAGGTATACATAATCACTTTATCATCAGCAAAATGCAAATGGATGGCCACAGTGATACCCTTAGCTCGAGGGCTTTCAATCGGTTCTCATATTTAACATTAAAGTTGTAAACAGTCAGAAGCATTTCTATTCAGTATCAAAGTAACCCAAATGAAAGGCTGTTTGTGTTGGACATGACCATAACACTGTTTGGTTACCCAACTAGTTGTGGGATGAATCTCTGAGGCTCTTAATTATATATACTTCCAACCAGAATCAACAGTCAATTCAATCAAGCGACTTTCCTGCCTGTCAGACTATCTAAACGCTGCTTTCTCAGATATATGCATATTTCGGACTACTATATTAAATATCAGTTGATCCAAAATGTGTATTGTATAAAATACCCTTAAAACTGTTAATCATTTTACTGAATTTTAAATTTTGCACATCGCGTACTAAAGTTCTTACATATATTTTTCGAGATATACAAAAAAAGAATAGGCTCTCATAAAGCTTTTTAATTATTTTAAATGTTGGATAACTTCCTGCATTTTATTGCGTATAATGAATATATATGTATTTTTTTTCGAAACAAAAGAGCTATAGGCATAAAATTGGGCTGTCAAATAAAATATGCAATTCATATAAATCGATCGGATTAGAAATCGAAGATTAGAATCGAAGATTAGAAACAAAGAATATATATTTTATATTTTTGACTAAAAGGGAAACGAAAATTTTAAACTGTAGCTACAGAGTATTTACGCTACGTGGAGGCGTTTTTTTAGTACTACAATTCCATAGTATCTAACGCACGTATATTTTCCTAAGTACTGTTTTGATGCTAAACTCAGGTTTGTGGCTATGTTAATTTATTGGATTAAATTTCGATTTTGAGCAGTGCTCCTCAAATGTTATTCACTTGCCATAATTGATAGCTGCTGCGTATGCAAATTATTTGTGCAATAATCAAGTTACATAGTTCAACAATTAACCTAATTATAAATGTAAATTTTGGCACAAACAATGAGTGTTGTATTCCGCTTGGCTTACACGCCAGCTAACAATAAGATAAATTCAATTTTTGCGGCACAATAAGCGTGTGTCTTAAGCGCATATGTCACGTCTGACAACCAACCATATCTAGAATATAGAAATTAATTAAGCTTAATTTCAAGTTTCTACACTACGAAAATCTTTATGGGTTTGTTGTACCCCGCTGGCATTGATTTGAATTGTGTTGTCTTTCAATGCGGTTTACAACATTAGTAAAAAGGTTTTTTATTGGCTTAACTGGTTGCTTAATGCTTATGCTGATGGATGAAGCATAATGAGTTGAACCACTCACCTGGGCATCGGAGAAGAGAAACACGGTGTGATTTAAATTGAAACTTGCTGACATCAGTATTTTCTTGAGATCATCACGCCAATCGGTTAACGTGTACGTCTTGGACACCTGCACGGTCATCAGGCGACAGTCGGCTATGTGGGCGGCCAGGCGACAGGAGCTGCGTCGTCCAGAGCCACCCATGCCCACCATCAGAATGTTGCCACGGGGCATTTGCAATACACGGGATACTCTGTAAATAATTCATAAATGGCGTTATATTTCTAGAAAATTTATAAATCATGAATTTTGAATGCAAATCAAGTACAAATACAACCTTTACGGCAGCCCGAAGATAATTTTGTTCAGTTATAAAAATATCAAATATATTGTACTATATTTCTTTTGTGATATTTTCTGATTATTTACCTGCTGACATGCTCGATTGCAAATCGAAACATGACCAGATCCATGGGCGTGCTGGAGAAGGAATTGTAGTCGCGCAGATAGTACTTCATGAGCTTCTCCAGCTTCTGGTAGTTTTCGCATTCGTCATAGTACTTGGGCTCGGCGTCCGGTTCCATGTAGTTGCCGTAGAAGAGATTTCGCAGATCATTATCGCTCAGCTTCTCGCCGGGCTCAATGCGCTCGGCGAAGGCGGCCTCCAGCGGGAAACGCAAACAGTTTTTGCACGCATCGACGGCCATGCTAAGGAGACGGTCACGATCCGCCTGGTCGACTAGACTGCAATGGCGACAGCCAGACGACAATAAAAACTGGGACGGCTCATAAATGGCGGGTTGGACAAAAGGTTACGTACCGGTCATAAAACACACGATATGTCTCATGCGCCCACAAACGACCCAGCTTTTCCGGATCCGGCATACGCTTCGGCGGCACCATCACAATGCCCTGAAAGACGCGCGTGATGTCCCGCAAAGAAAAGCTGTAGTGCGACTTGGCCGGGGTCGGGAGGAAAATGCGCATTGCCTCGCGATAGACGTTGACCATTGCCTCCGCCAAGCCCTGCAGATGTCACATATGAAAATGTTTGTAGGTGCTTCTACCAATGCAATATCAACAACAACGACAACGCACACACACAGGCAAAGACAGGACGTGGCCAGTCGAACTTTTGCGAAATGAAGTTATAAAATTCACCATTTTAATTTTATTATGGGCCAGCGCCTGGAAGCGAGCCAACAGAGAAAACCGGCGTAAAGACGCCTGGACAGAGATGGCACAGAGTGTGGTTGTTGCTTTTGCTGTTGCTGTCGCGGTGGATTGGTGCAACATACCCGTGATAACAGTGCCACCTTCTCGGGATAGCCCTTGGCAAAGTGCCAATCACCAATCGTCGTGAATATTCGAATGATGGTCGAATCCTCAAAGGAGTCCACGGCCACAACGAACATGTGGCGATAGAGACGCGGAAAGATAAAGTTACTGCCGCCCAACGTGCCCATGGCACACACCAGAGACTGGGCAGAGTGTAAGAGTGGGAAAGGCAAATATTATTTACCGCTTACGGAGACAGGATATTGTCGACATTCATTTATCAAGGACCGACAAATAGCTGCCAAGTCGGGACCACGAATGCCACTCACCATGTCAACCAGCTCAATTTTGGTCGTATCCACCAGATCCGACCAGTAGCCATGATCCAGCCAGGTGCGCAGCAGCTCCAGAGGCGGCTGTGAGCCGTATGTATCCTTCGACGGCATGGCCACATCATCACAAAAGACAATGCACTACAAAATATGGAGTTGAACAATTGCTCCAATGGGAATTTAGATATTTAAGTGCTACCTTCTTGCCCAGGGCTGGGCCAAAGACACCCTTACGTCGGCGATCCAGTTTACTCATGATCGTGTCCTGCACCATTTGAGCCGAGGTGCGCGCCGAGAAGTTGATTACGTTGATCAGGTTCGCAGATTTGGGCATGGCCAGCAAATTGCTGGTTATAATGGCGCTCTTGCCGGTACCCGTCGGTCCGACGACCAGCATGCCAAAGGACTTGGCAATGCAAAATTCCTGCCAGTAGGATATGTAGCCAGTCTCCTTGGTTGGCACAATCAGTTCGCTGATCTGAGCGTTTTCTGGAAAGTGTGCGCTGCCCGATGAGGGATCGTCGGAAGACTTTTGCCAAGTCCACCAGTTCTCAGCCTCGTCGAAGCGATAGTCGAGAAAGACCTGCTTCTCGGGAAACATTTGACCCCGATTGAGCGAAAAATACTTTGGCTTGGGGAAATCCTCGTTCGAACCATAAATAACTTTACGCAGCAGTTGGTCAAAAGTGCGCTGGCCGCTGCCCGTTAGGGCGGAGCAATAGGCCCAGGCATAGCAAAAGAGGAACATTTGCTGGAACCATGTCTGATTGAAGACCTTGTGCTTTTCGAGGAAGTGCAAAAAGAAGCGCGAGAAGGTCTGATACTGATAGATCGGTGACAGTTCCAGCATTTGCTTGCAGCGTGGTAGAAATTCCAGAGCGGCTGGTACCAGCCACTCGACCAAGTCCTCGAAGAGATTCATATAGATATCACTGAGACCCACAATATTGATCAGCACATTGCAGAAGCTTTTGTGGAAAGCGCGCCAGCCGAGCTGTGAGGGCTCCATGTAGATCATGCCGCACCGGGAGACGGTGGCCGGCGATGCCTGCTCGAGATCGGCCGGCTCGAACATCATGTTCATCATTTTGGTCATTTGCATAATCTCGCCGGACATTAGACAAAGCTTCTTGTTGTCGTCCAGCACGGTGTTCAAGTTCTCAATCCACACCGCATCGACGGGCCCATCAAACATGACCCAGGCACGCTCATTTTTGGGCCCCTGCACCTGTTCTCGAAACGTTTTGGCCAGCACTCCGTCGGACCATTCATGCGAGATGGGATCGAAGCGGCCATAGAGCTGACCCATCGTAATGGCTTTGGGATTGATAATGCGAAATGTCACCGGATACTCTTTGAGCGTCGCCTCCTCATCTAATGACACGTTTCGTAGCGTCAGCGCGAGTATCTTGCAATTGCAATTGGATGAATGATGAATCGTTAATACAGTTAATACAGTTAATGCCGTTATCCGCGCACACTCTCACCTGATAGGCCGTTGTCTTGCCGCCCATGGAGCCGCCCACAATCATCAGCCCGTGCCGCACCAGCATCATCTCGTATATCTGCAATATTTTCTCCAAATACCAAGGCGTTGCCTGGAGATTTCGTTCCGCCAGCAGAATACGCAGCCACTTGAGTATGTCATCGCGTTGTGGCTAAAGAAATAGCGCCAGGAGAGATGGGTGCGGAGAAAGGGGAGTCAGAAGTGTCGGTAAATGGCAAAGGAAAACAGGTGTAAATGAAATATGAAAAATATGCAATAAAATATGCGCGCCGAAAAAGGTTGACTGGGCATTTCATTATAGACTTTCGCAAGGAGCTATATCAGCTACCTTATGTAATTGGCAACACAGGGAATTGAGAGCAGAAACTTCAAAGCCTAAGAACTTAATGATAATGGAAAAATAATCTTTAAAAAAAGTAGGTAACCTAAAATATTAGCAGAGCTTCTAATTATTCCAAATTAAATAGTTTTATTTAACTTCACTCTCACCTTTATTATAATTATAATTAGTACTACATCTTCTACATAGAAATCTAAAAATTCTGTAAATCGTTTTCTATCTGTTAAACCTGTCTCGAAGGGTATTTAGTCTTCGTCGTTGCACAGTTGGACTGGCTTTTAAAACACTTTTATCCTGGCATCTGTTATCGGTTTAATTTGCTGTTTTTAACTGCGTCGCTTGCACCTCATTACACCGGAAATTTATAAATTTGTATTAAGACAGCACTTACCATGGGCAGCTCGACACCTGGAAACAGATCCATGTAGATGCCGATGAAGAGGGAAATGTCCTGCTCCAGGAATTTCGGCAAATTGACATCAACAATGGCGCGCAAAACAATCTCTGGCTCCGGCAGGTCAAAGTAAAGGCGTCGCAGCGATGCGGAAGCCAACAGCACAGATTTCACGGCGCGCATACCTGCCAAATTAAAGCGAGGGGCGTGGCATTAGCTTCACAGTTATGCGGTATTTATGGCGGACGCATAGCTCAGCTCAGCTCCGGTACAGTGACGGACACGGCAGCGGTTCCCGAACCCAACCAGGAGCTTCATTACTGGCGCCGTGCAAAATGCAAAAGTTTTGCGAACGCTGCAAAATCAACTGAACCGAGGGGACAACAACAATGGGAACACCAACAAATGGAATACTAATAAACATTTATCTTCAGTTTGTCGAACTTTAAATGCGCTTGCAGACATATGTATGCTAGCTTCTTGATGTCAAATAAAAGCCAAATACTTAGAAGAAGAAATATGTATTCTGCTTAGAAGAGTTATTTTCGTACAATTTTTGACCGATATCAAGTCGACTCCAACATATACATATATATGTTGCATGCAGCAAAGTATTACTAAAACAGACAGACAGACTATTCTCCTACACTGATCCAGGATATATTTATATATTTTATGGGATCGTTCGTAGCTTTTCCTTCCCATGCATTCCACATTTCGTTTTAATATTGTAATACCTTCTGCCAGGGTATAAAAAGTAGCAGCAACTAAATGTACAAATAGTTTTTATTATTACTTTGAAAAACAACACACACATACAGACTTATTCACTTACACACAACATTGTGTGTGTGGCATTTGTCTCTCACACACGCAGCACAAAAGCGCTGCAAACTTGCAAGAAAGTTTTTCAATTTAAACTCAAAATAAGATACTGATCAAATGTACTTTGCACATAAACTTGCACAGCTGCCAGCCTGCAATTGCAGTCATCGGCTGGACTTATACACACGCAAACACACTCGCTCACACACACACAAGCACACGCAAGTGAAACTCACAGACATGTTGTAATGTCATATGACATGTTATGTCGTAAAAGCGAGCAATATCTTTGCCTTGAAACAAGAAAGAAAACAAGAGAAAAGAAAACAGGCACACACACAACTACAAGAGAGCATGCCGGATGCAGGATGCAGTAAAGGAGCAGCAACAGGACATGGCATACAGGAAGCAGGACAAGCGCAAAGTTGTTAGCCCCCAATGTTGGGGTTGCATACTTTTGTGCCTTATTAGCCCTGGTCGGTTCATCAACTGTTGCAGGTGTACAGCTGGCATATACTCACCGTAATCGTAGTGGGACTGCGAAGACAGCTGCTCCGAGCACAGCTTGTATGCCTGGACGATCTTCTGGGATAGGACGCGCGCCATTTCGAATCCGTTCGAGTAGAGTGTTATCTCGCCGATCATCGCATAGTCCGGCACCATCATGGCCACCGTGCGGAACAGAACCTTCAGATTATCCGGCAGCTCTGTTCGGCCGGCGTAGCTGTTAATGGCGGTGGGCGTAAAAAAAGAGGGGGTATTGGTTTTAACGATTGAAGTGCAATCAATTACATCAAATTGCAAGTGCTAATGGCATAAGCAGTAAAAACCCGGGCCTGGACTCGAACCCGGCAATAACCAATATGAGTGACTGCTTTTAGAAATGTCTAGCTGAGTGACAAATTGGCAGCCTTTAAAAGAAAGAGCAGTGAACGTGCTCGACAAGAATATATCCTATAATAAACATGAAAAATATCTACTTAAATATTTTTAGAGTAAAAGTTATATATCCTAACTTTATGTTTGCAATTTAAGACCCTACGTATCCCAAACATTGTGTAATACTGATATTTGGTTTAATATTGATATTTGCTGACATTAAGGACATGAGGGAAATGAAAAAAAAAAAGAAAAGCATGAATCGGATGGTTGGAGATAATTCCTTCTGCCTGTTACGTATATTACCACACGACCATGATGCCCTTCATAAACTATTTGCAATGGGTGTAGCGTATAGAAAAAATGCTAAGCTTTTCGCTCAGCAAAAAGAGCTGGCCAAGCGAAATTAAGACCTTTTCTGAATGGCAGTCGAAAGCTTTGGCATAGTCTGAGTTTCCGTTATGACTGCCAACATACGTTGCGTACAGGAGCATGACCAGGACAGGAACAGAGGAAGGGACAGGTTCAGACTATGCACCAAGCTAGGCCTAATATGCATGTTTGTCGCAGCTGTTCCACATGCATGCCAAAGCAATAAATATCCGCAACCGTATGGGGTAAAATCTCCAATAACGCAATAACTACCAATATCGTGACCATGCCCAAAGGCAAAGCCATCCTTTGGTAACTAATAGCTTCACCCGGATCCGTGCCCGGCTCCGGTCCGGGTCCAGGTCCCAGTCACAGTCAGTGTCCCGGCTCTGTCAGTGACAGCGTCCCCGTAGGGCATATAGGTGGGCGTGTACATAGGCTGTGTCGGCTTACAAAGTAACTAAATGCATTTTCAAATACACAGCTGCAAAAAGAGTGCGGCAAAAGGAAAAAACTCGCTGCGTGAAACCGCAGCTGCTGCTGCTGGGGCAGCTACCGCTCCCGGCGCAGCTTCCTCGGCTTCGCATCTCACGTACGGGCAGTGCCACTCACCCAGGATTCATGGTTATGAACATGGTACACGTTGGATCCAGTTTGAGCATTGTATCCTCGAAAAAGAATTTCACAACCTTACGTCCAATCGCCCGTTGTATGGTCAGAATTTGTTGCGCGACCACCGACAGCACTTCCAACTCTATACGATTGAACTCATCGAAGCAGGCCCAAGCTCCCGACTGCGCCAAGCCCTGAAAGCAACAAAAATACAAAAAACACAAGGAAATCAAGCAAAATATGAATAGCAAAGAAAGAAGTGCCCACTCAGAGGTTACCCGACTAGAAGATAACCTGTATACAGCTTCTAGTTACCGTAGCAACGCAATATTCTTTTTATAATGTAGTTAAGAACGTATTAAATAATAGTTGTAGCCGCAAAGCAGCTATAACCTTATGAACTACATTTCATATTACATATACATTGCATGCAACTCAGAAACAAGTACAATTTGAAAATGAATTTTTAATCAAAAGCTTTGCAGCCGACATAGCTAGATCGACTCTACTGCGTTCCGAAACTAGATGCCCCTTCTACCTTTTATATACATTTGCACAACAGCAGTCAACTCGTTTTTTTCCCCTCCATTTTCAATGCTTACAGGGTGTACAAAAATAAAAATGCATATATGGTTAGCTGGGAAGGGCAGGGTAAAATTTACAACAGAACGCATCGAGCAGAGAAATGACAAAAATTGCTAAAGCAAACAGCAGCATAAACATTATTTTCAGTTTCTCATCGCTCGCTATTCCGTTCCGTTCTGTGCTTTTCTGGTTCTGGTTCGATTTGGCCCGGACTATGTGTGCTGTGTGTAGTTGCCAATGCTTCGACAAACGGCAAGGCACAAACATTGCAACAGAGTTTACAAGTGTACACGAGTTGTTGCTGCTGCGTGGGTTGCCCCACGTTCTGAGGCTTTGGCGATTGGGTCAGCAGAGCGGACTAGGGGCCAATACGGCGCCCTTTGATATGCTTTTCTTTTGCATGTTCCAATAAATATGCAACTTTATGCTGCCAGCATTGGGGGAGGACCTTTAGCGTTCTCCATTTGCTCGTAACATATGCCAAGTGACTGGTTGCTGTGGCATAATGGAAAGAGACTGGCCCAAGTAGCAGAATAGCGTTCTTTATAGAGTTGTGATAGGGATTATTACAATAAGAGGATATATAAATACTTTTGAAAAATTGACAGCTGTTTTGTTGTTTGTTATATTATTTAATTGTGTACAGATCAAAAGATCTAAGCAACGATAAATAAATATTTGAATAAAATTCGCTAAATCATCTAGTTATTAGTGAACTAATGTTAATTAATAAAAATATTATTAGCTAATTTGTAGCTAATTGTATGTAAGATATATCCGTCCGCCAGGGTATTTTATCTTTGGTAGTCTATACATATGTCTTCTTTCTTGTTAAAGGTTCATTATATATCTTTGACGTGTAGGTATATCGAACATAAACGCAGTATGCTAATATAACACCGACATTACTCAGTATTGATGTGCTTTTGAGGTAATAGAGCCTACAGCTCTTGGTCCACTGCACACCACACCAAACACCTCTGTGCATCCTACATTCTGCACACAGAGCAATAGGAATAGTATCGATGTGGTAGCGCCTACACTCAAAGCTGTTTTACATGCTGTTGCGCGTTCGCACAGTTTTTGTAGTCATAGTCGATATCGTTGTTGTTGTCATTGCTGTTGTAGTTGCTGTTGTTGTTGTCGCTGCTCTTCCTATTGTGCAATTAGCGCCATCATCTATATGCATGCGTGTTGGGTGTGTATGTGTTGGTGTGTGTGTGCCTTGTTTGTGGAACTCTTTTATTTTTTTGTTGTTCATTTCTTTGCCTTTGCACATATCGCGTGGCATTTGGATACTTTGAACTCTATCAAAGTGGTTTGTTGCCGTTGGCAGCTGTAATACTCGCGCATCAGATTGGCAGCTCCAGCGAGCGTCCATTTTTTTTTTTTTGTTATTTTGGTTGGTTGGTTGGCAGCCCACTTCCGCTCATAGATTCATAGATATTGAGAAGTTTTGCACATTCATTGGTTGTGCACTTTGTTTTTGGTACGAGAGGGGTACCCTGAAACAGCTTTGGTAGCTACCATTGTTGCGGGCATTTTATGGGCATTTACAGTACATTGGGAGGACGAGATGCAACCAAAAATGCTGTTGGCAAGAGTGTTTGACATATCTGGGCAGGCATAAATCGAAATCGAATTCGAAATAGTTTGAATTGTTTGCCAATTGCAAATTATTTTATTGCTTGCAAAATTGTTTTGCCTGACAAACTGCAGACTGCGTGTGCAAAATTTACGACTTCCGAAACATAATGGTAACAAAACAGAACAGAACAGTGTCACAGAGAGAGGGGTAGGAGGCAATCAGGATGGAAACATAGAAACTACTTTCTAAAAACTAGGCAGCTATACAGCTATAAGTCGACAAGTCGACATCATCAGCTTAAAGTGAATAAATGGCAATAAATAAATACAGCAACATGCTTGACACTAAAATAAATTAATTAATCTTAATCGAAACTCGAACGTTGAGTGTTCGTTCGGGTTCTTGCCTCAAGCTTATTGTTGTTGCTGTCTGTGCTCGATTTCGCTAAAGCTTGCCATTATTTTCGCATGCAAATTAACATAAAACCATCCACCTTCCCACTCTCGGAGTGGGGCTTAAGCCCATTATGCAATTAGGCGTGCTACAGAATTAAGCGATTAGAGCCTCAAAACACGCATAAATTTTACTACAAAACTACAACACCCACTTAAGATGTAGGTGCGCGTGTGTGTGTGTGTGTGAGTGTATGTGCGAATGTGTAAATATGCGTGTGCGGTTAACGACCTGCTAATAAAAATTTGCATAGATTTGAAGTGAGCGCTCACGAAAGCTTTTGTCCCACACACTTGGCCAAGTTCGTAACGACCAGCTAGTCGCCACGGCGATTACTTTCACAAACTGCCTAATTAGTCAGCCAATAGAACTGCATAAATTTCAATAATACACGTAAATACATTTGTATCTGTGTTTATTGAAGACATTTTAGGCCACTAACAATTGGTGAACGGCTCCGCAGTGTCTGGACACGAAAAACGCAAATATATAAGTATCTACACTCGCAGAAACTAGATATTAAAAGCTAACACAACTGTGTTGCTTTATTTAGTGAAAAGTAAATGTAATGTAATATTCATTTATGTAATATTCATTAACTTTTCACTAAATAAAGAAACCCCTTCTTGTTTCTCAATTGTGTCTTTAACGATTTCGGTGAGATTTTTCGACAAACATTTAAATTGATATTTGTCATTGAATTAAGTATAAATGACTTTGGTATCTCTTAAGTTCAAGTTCAAAATACGCATCACAAGAATTTGCATACTTGATAATGTGATCTATAAAACATTTCCCACGTATTTCTTTTTAAAAAATGCTTTTCAAAAATATTTTCAATTATGTAAAAAGAGGTATTAAAGAGTTTATTGATAAAACTACGTGAAATAGAAATTTCGAACTGAGCTCGTAAAATTAAAAACTTGGCAGAATTTAAAATTGAGTAAAAACTTTCCTGGAGTTTTTGTCTAAGTGTATCTACGTGTGCATGTGTGTGTTAGTGTGAACTGAAAGTCATCATTGCTGCGCGTGCCGTTGGCTGAGACAGGTTCTTTGATTAATGTTGTTGACCAACATTGGGCCATCAATTAGCTAGCAGCCAAACGGGCAACGGGGCAGACAGCGCGTCGCAGTTCCCAGAAACCGAATTAAACCCGATACAGAATCGAAATCCAGCAACCTGTACAGAAACCACTCGCCACACGCTCACTCTACCTACTCACCTTAAAGAATTTGCCCAGTGCCTTGTAGTCCAGACCGTCGGAGCAATTGAAGACCACGCACTTTTTGGCCACAGCCTTGGCCAAATCCTTGCAGGTCTCCGTTTTGCCGGTGCCCGCAGGTCCTTCGGGCGCGCCGCCCAGGCACAACTTCAGAGCGCCCATCAGAGTGCTGCAAACGAGAATTAGAAAAGAGGTTTTACAGTCGGCACATGTGGTGCTGGTAAGGGTGCCACAATGTGTGTGGGTTGTGGGTGCTGCGGAAGGCAACATGCCAAAGTATGTTTTTAATATCTGTTTTGCATTTTTTCTTATGTCTCGTTGTTGCAGCTTAAAAAATTGTCATTTATGGGCATTTTTTTTCCTGTTTTATTTTTATTTCTGCCATACTACGCTAACAGCAGCCAGTTTTTATGCCCTGTACTCATAAAATGGGTAAGAAATAAAGGGTATAATAAAGCTGTGCAAATGTTTGCGACAAAGAGAAGACATCTTTGAGTCCACTGTACAGTGGTCGCTCGGTTATCACAACGCTTTGGATTCCGAGTTTTCTCAACTTTTCAACTTTATTTTTATATTCTTTAAAATTTTTGATTTAACTACAGATTAAATTTCTATTAATTATACATTTTAAAAACTTAGTACAACATTATATGAATTGGGCGATAATAGAAATAGTAAGCTAAAGACGACAGTTTATGCGGATGCCAATTTTTCTAAAGGACCAAAGTATTGATGTCTTTTATTATCAAATATTCAAGAATTTTTAAAATATGTGCATTAACACAAAAAAAATTCAAGTCTCGTATTTATTTTTAAGTTATAATATCTCTTTAGTATATACTGATTAACATAATTTCCTGAATAAACAAATTCCTAAAAAAGTCGATATATATAGGCTGTTAGGATATTTCAACTTCGACACTACAAAAGCTGTTTTTCCGCTTCATTTTTTGTTTATTTTTATTTATTTATTTTTTTTATTTGCTTATGCAAGTTCATATTTTTATCATATTGGCAGCGCAGCATGCTTCGCGTTGGATGGTTGTATATTTTTTAGTATTTCCGGTACGGCCATACAAAAATTTCTATACACTCGTTTTTTAACTATGCCTGTGTGTGTGTGAGTGTGTATGTGTGTGTGAAAAACTGTCCAACATTGATTTATTTGTTTAATATAAAAGTTTTATCGGAAACCCCATTAAAATGTCCTTTCTGCCAGCTTGCCAGCAACGGCCTGGCTGTGTCCTGCTTCTGCTTCTGATGATGTTGTTGTGATTGTTGTTTGTCTTGTTGTTATATTTGTTGTTTTTGTCGTTTGTCGTAGGCAGCTTAAACATCAAAAAGGTTTTCAGCTCTTTTTGCGTATTTTGTTGAAAAATGAAAATAAATTTAAAATGCACTGAAATAAAATAAATATTTTTCCAATAAGCGTTTGCCTTTCATGACTTTGAGAGGGCCTCCAGGCTATGCCTAGAAGCTCAGCTGTTTTGCAAACGTTATGTCAAATGATATTTGCAAGTGTGTGCGTGTGAGTGTGTGTGTGTGGATGAACAGATAAAATTTGTTACCCACCGGTAGCATCGATCTGTGAGCGGTGTGACGACCAGGCGTGGCAAATTGCCCAAGTACTCCATGCCATATTTAATCTCTGTGACCACCATGCTAACACACATCCAATCCTCATTCTCTGTGACGTTGCAGTGATTACAGTTACTGGCTTTTTGCAGGGTATGTGGTTAGTCTACTACTTACTTTCGTCGACCCTCCAATAGTAGCGCAGCTGAGACATCCAGTCAAAGTCCTGTATACTGGTTACCTTCATATCCACTAGATACTTGACCACGTCGCGAGCTGTGGAACGAAAAAATAAGAAAGGGTGCTTAAGTTGAGACTGTTTGACTATGAGTTACCCTGTACCTAGTGGCACAATATACATACAGGAGAAACGAGTGGATATCGATATCTACTCACCGTGCACATCCAACACAATCAAAGCTTCCACGGCAATGCGCACTCCGACCTGCAAATCCGTTCGGACGAGCCGAACCAGGTCGCTAATTTGGGCAGTTGACTTTTCCAAGTAAGCCGGCAGCGTCTTCTTCTCGATAGCTTCCTCCACCTGGCAGAAGTAAATAGTATAAAAACATAAAGTGCACTAAAAATCACGAGCAGGGGAGAATGGTGAGAGTGGGGTAAATAAGGGAGCAGGACGTGCAAATAAATGGCAAAATATGATTTTCAATTTCCACAGTGCGAGTGCAAAATACGCCCAGAAGGTAAAGCTCACAAAGAGCATGAGGCCAAAGGGAAAAGGGGGAAAAGCAGGCGAAGATGGAGAAGCGGACAGGAGGCTAATCGCACTGTCAGCGTCAGGGTGACAGCTGCAGTGGCTGCTGGGACAGCTGCAATGCTGAGGGACGCGCCTTTGTGGCTGCATGCTTGGTTGAATTTGCGGTTGCGGTAGATTAAAAACAAAAAAAAAAAAACCAAATATGAACCAAAAACAAAAATTTAAATTGTGGGCGCTGTAGATTGCTTACCTCAATGGTCCAAGCGGCGCAGGAAATGCCCAACACAACCTGTCCAGGCCAGGATACAACCCAGGAAATACGATCGACTAAGGCATAGTCCTCCCAGGCCTCTTTCATTTGCTCCAGAACGCTCTCCAGCATCACATACTCCACCTCTTTCAGCCAGATTTCAACCAAACCCTGCAAAAAATTGTGGCTTTAGAAGAGGGATTTGTTTTGAAAACCACACAAACATTGGCCGCCTGCGGATTGATTTTGCGTATCAGCGGAACGTGCTCGTCCTCATCACTAATCATCTGGGTAATCTCCATGTTGTCATCGAATGTCAGCATGGCAATCTGTAAATATCAAGGGTTTTTTGTACACTGCCGTCAAAGCTCGGATCTAGCGATGCTTACGCCCTCGAAGCACTTGCGCAAATGTGGCTGCACACGCATGGGATCCTTGGTCTCGGAGAGAATCTCGAGCAGCTCATCGTTAGACAGGAAGAAGAAGCGGGCAAAGAACAAACGCTTCTGTTCGAGATATGTGTTGAGGCCCTTCTGCACCGTCTCCAGGTCCTCAATGGCCTTGGTAAATATCGCCAGCATGTCGGGATATTCGGTGGCTGCCATCACATGCTTGTCCTTCAGCGTGTGCTTCATGATGCGGCGCCAGATCTTGTCGACCGCCTTGAAGTTGCGCCCCTCTAGTGGCATTTGACGCATAATGTCCTCCGAGCTGAAAATTGGCTCCAAGTACATCCAGTTGACCTGCACCTGAGTCCAAGCATCAATGATATTCTGTATGAGCAGCAGCCGCTCCTCCCAATCGTCCGCTCTGCTGCCGAGTGCCACAATAAAAGGCGAACGCTTCATTGCCTGCGTACGCATAATGTGATCATCGAGCAGCGTTTGGATGTCATCGATGGACGCCAGGAGGTGTGTGTCCGAGTCGCGATACTGCAGAACTTCGAATAGGACATCTTTCCAGTCGGCTTGCATGTTCTTTAGGCCCATGTGCAGCTCGTATTCCTTGCCCGCCGCATTCGCAATCTCCTCCACCTCCGGCAAAATGCTCATTATATCGGCATCAATCATGTCCTTGAGCGTTGGAAACAGACGCGGATTGATCTGGCGGCCCAATATCGCCGATATCTTATCCCAGTGTCGCTTCTCCAGGCCATGCCGGCATATCGAGTCTAGCACCGGCAAATAGACGCGGAACTTCTCAATTTTCATGCGTATCTGCTCAGCGGCACGTTTCGCAATGGGATTGTAGGACAGCTGCCGCGCCAGCTTGTGCATAATCTGTTGTTGATGATGAGCAGGAGTATCGCGATGGAGATGAGTCAGGGAGAGTGAGAAAAACGCACAGAGTCAAGTGTCAAACATGCAAGTGTGTGTGTCTGTGTGTGTATGTGTGTGTGACTCTTTAAAGTCAGCTTGAATGCGACTTTCTCTGTCTGCTAAGCCGGCAAATGGCGACCGAGCCATTGTTCTCTGCATTATATTTACCCTTACCAAGGATACTATAAATTTCTCACGAATTGTGCACTGCTTTGATGCAGAAATCTTTAACCACATAAAATATATATATTATGGATCACTAGGACGAATTAGATTTGATTAAATCGACCGACTCTGATAAGTCGCCATATGATATAGTTCCTATATAAACTAATAATTGCTGCAGTGCACCATCATCATTATTACATATTATCATCAGACCTCTACTTTCTTTTGAAATAATCTGTTCTAGGTTTTAAAGAGTATATAGGCTTCGTCACTCGAAGGAAACATTTTCTTTCCTATTTTTTACTTGTGTGCTGTGTCCCCACTTTTACTACTTTAGCTGTGCCAAAAAATTTAATTCAACTGCTCTTTCCTTTGCGCTTGGAATGCTTTCCGCCTAATACGCCCACACACAGGCACACACACAAACACACGCATTGCCGCTCGCTTAGCTGGCCAAGTTGCCGCCGAATATGTTGGCATTTTTTCGTTGCATACTTTTCGGCCCAAATTTTTTTTGGGATCAGCTAGTGAAGCCCCCGCCGGAGGAGGCTTGAGGTTTTAAGTTGCATTTTAGTTGCTACATTGGCTTTCGAACGGACCCCAGGACATGACATGCAGTGGACGAAACAGACACGCATGGCCAGTGTTGCAAAAGCGAGCAACAGAAAAATCCAGCAGCAGCTCAAACTTTGCCACTGCGAGTGCTGTGCTCTACTCGGAGCTTCAGCTCAGCGCTCGAGCTAGCTGCCCGCTTTTATTTCCGCCTGGCTCTGCAATGACAACTTCAACTTCCGATTCCGACTTGCAACTACTTACCTTGAACATGGTATCGATCTGCTCCCGCACGCCCTCCGAATTAAGGCATTCGAAGCGCTCGAACATCCTGGAAAAAGATGTAAATAGAAATATACAAAACTAGACTAGATGAGTGCTGCAAAGGGGCTAAGCAGAGTACAAAAGAGAGAGAGAGCGAAAAATAGCATTCAGCCAGCAGGAGTTTTATGCGACAGCAACAGCAAAAGCATCAACTTAAATCTGGCTATTTTCCGCTGCACTTCAAGTCAACTTTCTGCTGGCATTTGCATTGCGGAGTTGCCTCAGACGATGCCAATGGAAATGCCCAGCAGCAGGTTGGTTTGTCTGTCTGTCTGTTAGCTTGTCTGCCTGGTTGGCACTTCAATTTCAAATATTTTGTCATTTGCGACAAGTGCCCAAAGGAGCTGAGAGGCACTCAGACTCTGGCTAGGACCATATTCTTGTCGTTGTCTTTGTAAAATAATTGCAATCGTTTTAAACGTTGCCATTGCCTTACCAAATAAGATAATCCCTTTCGAATTCATACGATGTCTTCCATAGTTTTTCAATTGGTTCCATTTTCTCAATGATTTCGGCCAGCAGCGGAAAGGCAGAGATATCAATTTGCAGCAGAGCCTCGTCCACATTAATGGCCTTCGCCTCACGGCTCAAATTCTGCAGAAAACAATTATTTATTTGCAAAAACTGTATCCCTACTTTCACTTACCTCGATGGTATTGAAAAGCAAATCCACCGTATCTACACGCTCCTTGAGCTCATCCAAAGTGGGCACATCGCGTATTTCTCGTATGCGAAAACCGTCCATGGTCCGCTTCTCCTGGACGAGCAGCTTTTCAAACTCCAAGCGTCGCTCTCTGCAGTATTAGAGAAATAAATGTACAATAAATGTATTATTTATATATTTATGTATATTAATTTTATACATATACTCTAAAGGCTTACCTTAGTGCCATCTCCAGGTTATCGCGCACCACAGACAATCGGGCGGCGCTCAGATCGAGCACTTCTTCCAGTTCGCCGGGCAGTATAAATGTGCGGGAATTCAGATGAATTTCATCGCCTGTTGGACAAGTGGAATGAAGTGTGTGCTTTCGCTCTCGATTACGCTCTGTCGCTGTTGCTCTCTTGTGTCGTATTGTGCATGTTCTTAATTAACTGTGCTTAACTCTTAATTAATTGGCAACGCGCGTTTTTCGGGCAAACTAATTAATTATGTGTACAGCAAGTACCCCGCCCCTGTCCCTCTCTCAGATAAGTTTATCTGGCTGCTCGCATTTGGTGTGACAAAGCCACAGACAGATGGACAGATAGCGACTGAGAGACAGACAGAAAGACAGTCAGACGAGGAGACGGCTTTGCACACATTGTAGCTATTTGAAAGATATACACGACACTTGACGATAAATCGCAATTGTCTGGCTAGGCAACCTCAATGTGTTCAAGTGTGTGTTGTGATGTGTGTGTGTGTCTTCGTATGTCTGTTGGGGTGGTTTTGTCTGCATTTGTCGGTTGTCAAAGCAACTTTCACACATTCATGAATTTGTTGAGCTCATTAAGCTGCATTTTCGGGGTTTAGCGCAGCTCAATGTTTGGTGTCTCACCGCAAGTAATTATAAAACCAATTAGTAGACTCAGCTTGTTAGTTGAGGTTAATTATGTAAAGCGTCCTCTGTACATGGACGCTGCCCCTCTCTCTTATCCTATATACCGCTATCTTCATCACAAGGCAAACAGCAGAAACTGTCTAAAGCAAACTAACGCTGGATGGGCTCCCAGCGCGCCACTTGCCAGCTGCACAAACAGCTGAAAACTTTCACAGTGAACCCATCCCACCCACCTGCCCACCTGCCTGCCCTCATACAGTCATCATCACTTACTGGTCAGGTATGCATGTGTCAGCAGGAATACGACGCGCTTCAACACGAGCTTGATTTCATCTTTTATGGCAAATATGCGCATCTCACGACACTCGGCTATGTAATTCTGTAGGGCAACCACCTCCGGTGTTTCCTCTGGCCGCTCGCCAGCCTTCATCGACATCTCCTCCAGCTCCTCACAGATGCTGAGGTTTCATAAAGAAAGACAAAAAAAAGACAGGTTGCTAGTGCATATTAAAAGTTATCTGCTAAGTAGGAGCCAATGTTGCCAGTTGCAGTCATCAGCACAAAAAAAAACTTTGAATGAAACGCTTTTCCACTTCATTTTGTTGCGGCTACACTCAGAGAATAACTATATATGTGTATACCAGGCATAAATCAAAACTCAATAAAATAAACAAAAAGACTGACATTTTTCTTTCTACATTTTTTCTATAACATTAACGATTTAGTTTGAGCATTAGTATAAATAAAATGTGTTTTCTCTGAGTGTGTCGTAGATAGTTTTTATACTTACGCGCGATTCTCGTTCAGATTGAGCGCCCTGTAAAAATCAATTATGAATTGATAGATATTCTTCACGTACATGCGCAGCGATTCTTTAACATGGCGATTATCCAACAGGAACAAATTTAACGGTATGAAATCACGCAGATAATAGGTCGTATCGCTGATGGCGTTCAATTTTTTCATTAAATCCTGAACTACCTGTTGTCGACGAGGCCGCCGACGGGGAGGGGGTGCGATGCAATGCGTTGTAAATGAATATGCATTTAATAAAAATGAAACGCGTATATAAATGTAGGTATTTGTGTGTGGGTGCGTGTGCATATACTAGCTACAATAAGCTATATGAAAAGTTATCTTTGGACTACCGAAGATAAAATACCCTTGCATACATATATCTATATTATCTATATATCTATTATGAAAATCAAAACTATGTTTACAGATTATTCCTATATATATATATAAAATTATACAAAATTTTGCTCAGTTGCTTTGTCCGTATTTGGTTGGTTTGATCAAAATATGTTGGAAAACAAAAAGGTTTGTTAGTAAAACTCATTTTGTGACATATGACAACCTTAAGATGTATTAGTTATTTACATGTATGCTCACCTTTCTTAAGTAATCTTTTATAAATTTAAACCTATTTTAAGAACAATAGCATCAATATCTACCCAAACATGTTGGACATTTAAATGCAACCTTATAATACCTTTTTTTAGCACATTTTATGAGTGCAGCATACAAATAAAAAAAAACAGACACAAACTTGCTGCCGTTATATTCGCAATCGGAAGCAATTTTTATTTTAAATAAATTGCGCAAAAAAAGATATTGAGGGGGGAAGGTGTATGGGAAATTGTCGCTCGTTGCATTCAGCTTAATGAATGTGAACTGCAAACGACTGGCAAGAATGGGTTAATTGAGAGTTCCATATACACATTTATAGAGGTTGTTAATGTGCAGCTGTCTAACCAAATATTTATGTTCGGACAGAAATTGACATGGCAAGTTCCGTGCACTCGACAGTCTTCGAATTAGCAATCGAACAGAGTTTAATTAACAATGCCAAACGAATTTTGCCGGCGCCGTCCGCCCATCCCCCTCCCACTCAAAAATCAACAGCTGGCATCAACAATGCAAAGGTCAGAGCCTACGACCCAAAAAGAGAAACAGAGATACAAACTGAGTTACGGATACGGATACGGATACACACAGCTGTAGTTGGTCTGCACTCGTATAAATTGTTCAATTACACAAATTGCCAGTCAGTCCAACCGTCAGTTAGTGAGTCAGTCAAACTGTCTGTCAGCAGTTTATTAATATTGCATAATGAAATTTTATGTTAATTCTACGCATCATTGCGTATAATCAAATCGAAATAAATAATTAAATTCATTTCAAGGCGAGACGCAGCCAAGCGCCGAAAGGCATTATGAGCACGTCAAATGTCAGGGATGCAAAAGAGGCATCTACTAATTTTGAATGCAGTGCACGCATATATACATAAATATCATTGTGCACTTAGAGAAAGACACCAAGTATTGTGTACCTAATTTAAGTGTAAGCCCAGCCAATTAATCGTTTATTATGGATTATTATAACTATAACATGATTCTCTTATAGAAGTGTATACATTCTAGATCCCTTTAAAAACGACGTTTTTTTTCAGTGAGTTAAAAAGTTATTAAATTTCTTACGCACCACTAAGTCCGGCAATGTATTGTCAGTCCATATCTTCTCCACCATAGGCATTATCATCTTCTTGAACAGGCCATAGTAATACTTGTAGATGGGCTTCAAATAGACAGTTACACCATGCCAATTGACCTTAACTATCTCCTCGACTTTCGTGCATAGTTCAATAAAGTCACCATGATGTTCATCGATGAAATGCAGATGTCCATGCGTCTCATGCACTATAATTTTAGAGTTAAACTGTAATAAATGAGCTGACAAGTGGTTGAACTGTTCAACTTACAACCACCAGACATGATATATTCCAGGCATGGTATATCGTAACCCACAGACAAAATTGACTTAAATATATCGGTAATGATACCTGGGAGCTCCATCATGTAGGGATAGATATAAAGCTTGCAAGCGTTTTCCATTTCGAATAAGACCACATCATCCATATCGGGTCCCTATTTTTAATCGTATATCAAATACATTGCCAAAAAAATACCATCATTAAATGCTTACAGCTTCAACAATCGGAGTTGATTGGCTAGGCCCCTGAAAGGGATCCGCATCGTCGGCATCAAAAACATAAATATTCTCATCTTCCCTAATTCCGGGCCCAAATTCAATCGGCTCGTTATCGAAATGAGCACCGACCACAGAAACTGTAAGTGTCATCAGCGGTCTACGTCGCAGCTTTTTATCGAACATGGAATACTCTTCAATTTCATTGCCGTTCTTGTAGCCACACAGCACCTTGAATAGATACGCCAGACTCTTATTGATCAGGCTCTCCAAATGGCGCGACATTAGCGCATGTACGCATTTAAATAAGGTACTTGCACGTCCACCGTACTTGCCCGTCATGGGCACCAAGTCCTTCCAGCTGTTGCGCATCAGATCCATCAGATCTGCGCAGCGTGGAAGCCAATCATTGATCAGAAGCTGCCGAGCGAGAGCAAATAGTTAAGAGAACCGATGTAAAATATTCTAGACTGAAAATCGATATTTATCGATTATGCAAAATGAAGGGAATTATGTAGAAGTATGTAGTTTTTCTAGCTCTTAAGTATAGCTTACACTCTAAGCAACTCACATCTCTGATTTGGGCGCAGCTGGTCTTGACAAATTTCTGCACAACGTCCGCATCCAATGGTCTCTGCGAGAGCAGCAGCTTGGAGATATCGACTATGACCAGGTCGCCGTAGAGCTGATGCCACAACAGATTCAGGGCCTGTACCGTTGGATGCGTGATCATGAGCATCTCGCCAATGCGGCTCTTGGCGAGCAGCAGACGCGACCTCCATGGCACGGGCGAGGTTAGGGTCATCGGGGGAAAATCTGGCGGTTCCATTTCCAGCTGCAGACGCCTGCGCTCCATTTTGGATCTGAAAGTGGAATAGTAGTTAATAAGACGAGGGGCACTACTGAACATTTCACCTACTGCAGCAGATAGCGTAGAAAGGAGCGCTTGATATGGTAGCGAAAATCCTCCTGCAGATCGATGAGGCAAACCATGATGAGAATGGCAATATCCAAACGTATGCCCCGCTCGCCCACAAACAGATAATCTATTAGGATAACTTCGGGCGGCAGTTTGGGCCAATATTTCTGTAACGAGTTGATGAGGCGGTGAATCAGTGCAAACAGGACAAACTTACGAAAGCAGCTCAGGGCGGCAACGGAGGCATACATGGATGAAATATGTTTCCAGATAACTCTAAAAAGACAGCTATGTGTGTCGGCTGTCATACCCTAACTTACATAAAATGTGCAACGCATGTCTTTTAGATTGAAAAATTATTTAGTGGAACCCTACATGTATCCCCATTTATGAATAAGTCAAAATATTGTATTGTTTTTTAAGTATATCCTAATCAAAAAGTTGACACAGAAAGTAACAGATAAAAAACGTTTCGCTTTTAAGATATACTTCTTTAAGATATTCTAAACTTATCAACTACGCTCATCACATTGAGGCAAGTCTTTTTGGCAAGAGTATTTAATCTTTGTGAGACCAATGATAACTGTGTCTGCTGCTCATTAACTTGGCTGCACTGATTTGCCAGTTGATGGAAAGTGCTTGACTTTAGCGCCGCTTATAGCCGGAGCCGAAAGTTTCTTTGGAGCACACGTCAAAACATCAACATGCGTTTCTTTAAGCATGCCCCCGGCTCCCCCGGCTTGCCGCTGCCAGTTTTAAGACCTCGACATTCTCACGTCCGGGGAGCGTGTTTAATATGTTCTCGTTGCTGACAAACTTTTGGGCCAAAACTTTTTGAGCGCACGTTAAGTTTGCTAATAATGTTGACGCTCACGAGTCCCAGTCGCAGTCAGAGTCGTAATCGGAGTCAGAGTCGGTGACGGAGTCGGTATATGACTAGTTGGCAACGTGTTGACATGAACTCACCTCTTCCTGGATTATAAATCTGTAGGCATCCTGCAGCATTGGATCACGTGAGTTGATATGCCGTATGGCTTTACGTATCAGACGTGAAGGATATGTTGCCAGCTGCAGCACGGACATCTGCATAAAAAAACGTTTTTAATTTCTGTATTTGTATATATAATACGGTTGCGGTTCGGGTGATATGAATTTACCCACTCCCAAGATATATGTTTTGGATCGAGGAACCCTTTTCTACTCTGTGAGCGAGTATAAAATCGCTTCGGATTTGAGTTAAGTACATTTGATTTTATGGGCAACTGGTTCAGTCTCGATTGATTAACCGATTTGAAGCTTATCGCCAAGTTATATCTGCTTGTTTTATGCATATATAATTAACTGCATTTCTAACGCTTTTTGTTATCTGTAAAGTGCAGAAGTTAATAGCTCAAAAGAAAAGCAATCAAGCTATAAAAGCTCCATCAAATTGTCACCTTTTACACTCTTGGCCAGTTACTTAGTTTGTTTGTCTGTTTATATATATATATTTTTTTAACAACTAATCACGTTATTCATAACTTTGGGCCACGCCACAGACGCCCATAATGTTTACGAGCTATGAATTATATAATTTTTATAAGCACGTTTGCCAGCCAAAAGCCAACGCAGCTTAATTTACTCGCACGCTCACGCACACATATTTACTTTGTATTAAGTTTATTATTATCATTTTTTATGTGCGTCTCGGACTCACACTTTGGACTCGGACACGGACCCAGACACGGACTCGAAGTCGGAAAGCGCCACGGAGCGCCAACGCATAAAAGTTATTTATGTCTGTCGGTGCTCATTTTTGATGAGCTTTTTATGATGTTGCCAAGAGAAAGAGAGAGAGAGAAAGTCTTTGACGGCAGCGTTCGGATCTCGTCAGTATGTCCTTTTTAGCATATGTTGGTCAGCTGCATAATTCAATAGGCTTGGCAGGGGGAATCCCCTTGGCGACTTACGCTTTTCAATAGGCATTTGTAGCGCTTTTGTATGGCCAATGTAAACTTTCCCTCGGCTGCCAAAAGCTGGCGCTGGTATTTGGATATCAATTGCACTTTCTGCACGTCGGGGTCCACTGGCTGCAATGGCGCCATATACGGAAAGTGTCTGCGGTGAAAAAAAAAGTAATAAGGCTTAGCTCCCGTCAAGTTGAGCTCTTCTTACGTGGCCTCCATTTTCTTTAGGCACTGCAGAAACTCCTCGTTTGTGGCAAAGTTTTTCCGATGAATCCGCTTGGACATTACATTGCATTTGGGCTTGGCCTAGATTGATTGATACGGTAAAGGCAATTAATAATCTGGAAACAATATTTATCTTCGAGTTGCCAAAGACTTAATATACTTGCAGATATCTTTAGTTGACTTCAATTTTAACCGAATGTTGTTTTAACTTACCAGCTTACGCTGCGACTTGTTCTCATTAGAGCAGGCCGGTTTATCGGAATATTGGAGCAAGCCGTGTTCTTTGTTGTGTTTAGCTTCCTTTAGAACAGGCTCAATCAGCTCATCAATGATCTTGCCCACGCGAATCAACTCGTTGCGGCATTCTAATGCATATGGTTAGAGTATGAAGGTCAGACGTTTTTCGTTAAGTATTATTATTCTCACCTTGTGGCGTTCGCAGGGCATAATGATCACCCGCTTTGAACTGGCTCTTTTTTGGCTTTCTGTTCAAGGTCGTCACGCGCAAATGCCGCGCGGTTGGGGTATTGTAGGCGCCAATCAGCTCCGAGGGCGTGCCGTACTGGCGTCTTAATTGGTTTGCCCAGAGGGAAGAGCGGGTGCCGCAGTTAAAGTAGAAGATTCGGACACGTCTCATGCAATAAATGTCCAGAAGTTTGTTGGTCATTTCATAAATTTCCTGTTCACTGGGTGCGACTGTGCGTGAGAGTGTATGTGTGTGTAGGTGTGTGGATGGTTCGGGTCAAATTTTTAATAATGCTGTCGCTATGTAAATATAAAGATTTATTTATTTACCGCCAGTCATCCATTTGTCAATCCAGGGAAATTGATTACAGGCTGCAAGCAAAAACAAACCAAAGATGCGAAAAAATTAAAATGAAAATGACGTTTAATATTTGCACATGAACTTGATATGTGTGCACACACACACACACACACAACATTTGTGTGCATTTTACATATTTGATGTTCTTGTTGTTGTTTTTTTTATTTTTTGCGCTCGCTCAAAGGTAACACAAATTAAATTGTTTTAAATAAAAGTCAGTGCAGCAAAGTTCGCTTTTAAAATGATTAAACTCAAATTAATTTTCATTTCCGTTTCCGCGCTCTCGGCCATTCTGTTTGTGCCCATTGCCCAACAGTAATGTTGCCGATCTCATCCCCTCAATTCCTCCGGCAATATTCTATAGATATCATGATGTTTGTCACATTTTTATGCTAATGCTTATCGACCACATGCTTTTATGACTCATACTATATACTTGTGTAGAATACATTCATATACATACATGAGTGGCAAATTCATCCCGCCCCCCGCTACCTGTTTGCATTTACATCTATCCATGGCTGATATTAAATATTAAAAAACTATACGTAAAATGAAACATTTTTATCTCAGAGCACCAACAAAGTCACCCTTTTGCCAAAACAAGCTGAAATTATAAAAAAATGAACAATTTACGAATGCGACTGCTGTATACACTATCAATGAGGGTATCAAGATGAAATACCTTTAAGATTATTGTACATTATCAACCTGTTAACCAATTTATAAGTTTTGGACTTAGTAATAATTTTTTTAATTTTAACTTTCAAACTTCATCATCTATTTTGTGAACTTCACTTTGTCCAGAGTACAGGCAAAAAATGTTTCGTGTAAATGTTAAATAAAACACTATGATAAACATGTTACAAGGGCCATGTTGCCGTGCAGTTCTCGCAGTTTGGAGCCTGGCTGGTCCCTGCCGCATTCCCAAAGGATATTCAAATAAATGTCATACGCATTTGTTTTTTGGTTATAAAATTTTATGTTTAAAGAATAATGTTTGAAATTTTTATGTTTACAGGTGAGCAATTTTCCAACGAGCTCCCACAGCGGGGGGCTGGTCGACGGGGCGGGGCAAGGCAAAAGGGGCGTGGTGCATAGTCTGACCTCTGTGCATGTTTTTCGCATTTAATAAAGTATTAAGTGTTATGTTTTTGTGGTAAAGTTCTCGCTTGTTGTCATTGTGTTTTGCTGCTTATTGAATTTTATTTAATGTTGTTAGACAATTTGTTAGGTTGCCTCTCGCGCCACCGCACTTTCAAAGTCAGATGCAAAATTTTTGTTCGGTTTTGCGGTATTTACTCACCCGCGCCATCAAAATTATATTCATGGTCCTTCGCATCGCGCAGCATTTCAAACTGTTCGGGCATCACAATGTCCTGAAGCTTTAGGCTCCTCAATACGTCATCATCGCACTCCTTGTAATTGGCCTTAACATTCTCAAGATCGTACAGATGAAAGTCGAGCTCCCGATTGCAGCGGCCAACAATGTTATCGATTTGCATGTGAGCTAAAAAATAGATGGAATTAGTTAAGTGCTCATACCCTCTATAAGAATAAAATTATATGGATTCTATAGAGCAACTTACAGATCTTCTCCTGGAGGAACTCCCTGATGGGATCCAATGGTAGCTCATCGAATCCGTATTGCAAATTGAAAAAGGGACAATCGTTGAGGGGTCGTTTGCCGCCCTTCTTTACCACCTCGGTTTGAGGTGCGTTTTTGGTGGGCTGAACGCGTTGTCTGCGAAAATTGGTGTCGTCTAGGCGAGGATCGCAGTAGGGCCGTCGCTCCGGTGCGATCTTCTTTGATGACATGTCGGGTGAGTGGAAGGCGTGGCGGCGACCGGCACGTATTCAAAGACTTTTTTTCTGTTTGGCGGCAAAACGAAGAAATAAACCAAAAAAATGTTGCTCTTGTTGCTTTTATAGCTGTTGTTTTTCTGACATTGTTCGCCAGACAAAATACATTGAAAAAAACAAAACAGAACAACAAAAAAACTCTAATAATAAAAGTTTACAACACCGACATTTGTGTGGCCAGCACACTACCGCTCGCTGATATACGTGAAATGTTTATAAACAAACTTGGATCGGAGGCAATGGCAACAGCCGGAACAGCCCGGAACAAACAACAACGAAGCCAGTTGCGACGGTTGCGCTGGTAACCAGCTTACACCCGGCCTCAACCCTGGCCAGGGCCAGCACCAAACTCCAGCTGGCTTGCAAATGTGGTTATTGGAGTTAGACTAACAGCAGCCGACGAGAATGGCATAGTTGGTGACGACGTTAGGGACGGAGCTGTAGCTGACACTCCATCAATGTCGGATGCACGGCTCAGCTTACTCTCCTCCATACTGCTCAATAATATTTGATACTTGTCTGTGTGTGTGTGCGTCTGTGTGTTTTTCTTTGTACCATGCAAAAGGTAACCAGGCAACTGCTCCAGCTGCAGAGGTAACCTGCCAGATTTTTCTTCAATTGCGCACATTTTTTAATAAAGCACTACAAATACGATCTACGACTATACAAAGGATACGTACGCGTCCTTCTACTGCTCCCGCTATGGATGTTAACCATTTTATGCCAGGAAATACAGCTTGTCTGTCCCTTCCTTCTACTGGCTCCGTATTTTATTATCCCTTATTGCATTGTAGGCCAACGCACTCGCACTTGTCATTCAATCTGATTATATGTTCACAATAGCAAATATAATCATAATAACCAGCCAATGCGGGCCAACACATACATATATCTGAACATACAGACATAGTCTAGTATATAATCTAACTTGCAACGTGTGCTGCAATCTAAGACTGTGTTCTTCGCAAAACTAAACTAAAAATTTATTTATTAAGATGATTGAATTAGTTTTGGAAAAAGAAAAAAAATTATTACTGGACAAAAAGAATTAAAAATTAATTTTAAAATAAGGAAAATAGACATTCTTTAAAAAAAAAAAATCAAAAAAATTTGTTTTTCAAAAATGCATTGATTTTTAATGTAGAATCGATCTAAATGAAAAAACCATGACTAGAATGCCATCAAACATCAAAATCGGTTCAGTTTTGACAAATGTATGGGTGTTTGAAATATGAGACCTATGGGTCATGATTTTTGACAAAAAACTGGCCCCCTCAGAATCACCTTAAATGTTTTTTATGCTAATTATGGCAAATACAATCGATTAAAAATGTAATTTCGCAATTCTAAATTTTGTAAAAAAAAAAAATTTTTCGAAAATTCACAAGGGGGGAGTACATGGTTTTTTGCCAAAAATTTAAAAAAAAAATTATTTTTAATAATGCAAATATTTTAATTGCAGAATCAATTTACAGGCGAAATCATGATGAAAATGCCCTCAAACGTCAAAATCGGTTCACTTTTGACAAAGTTATGGTAGTTTGAAGTTTGGCAACTATGGATCCAAGGGCTTTACATGTCAAAATTTTTGTCAATTTTGACATGATTTTTGACCAAAAATTTGACCCCCTCAGAATCACCTTAAATGTTGTTTTTTATGCTAATTATGGCAAATACAATCGATTAAAAA